>JAUCBJ010001013.1:0-27426 GCA_032718475.1 Nemertoderma westbladi | reverse complement strand
ATTAAAGGAAGAGAGTAGCACAAACTATTAAAGGAAGAGAGTAGCACAAACTATTAAAGGAAGAGAGTAGCACAAACTATTAAAGGAAGAGAGTAGCACAAACTATTAAAGGAAGAGAGTAGCACAAACTATTAAAGGAAGAGAGTAGCACAAACTATTAAAGGAAGAGAGTAGCACAAACTATTAAAGGAAGAGAGTAGCACAAACTATTAAAGGAAGAGAGTAGCACAAACTATTAAAGGAAGAGAGTAGCACAAACTATTAAAGGAAGAGAGTAGCACAAACTATTAAAGGAAGAGAGTAGCACAAACTATTAAAGGAAGAGAGTAGCACAAACTATTAAAGGAAGAGAGTAGCACAAACTATTAAAGGAAGAGAGTAGCACAAACTATTAAAGGAAGAGAGTAGCACAAACTATTAAAGGAAGAGAGTAGCACAAACTATTAAAGGAAGAGAGTAGCACAAACTATTAAAGGAAGAGAGTAGCACAAACTATTAAAGGAAGAGAGTAGCACAAACTATTAAAGGAAGAGAGTAGCACAAACTATTAAAGGAAGAGAGTAGCACAAACTATTAAAGGAAGAGAGTAGCACAAACTATTAAAGGAAGAGAGTAGCACAAACTATTAAAGGAAGAGAGTAGCACAAACTATTAAAGGAAGAGAGTAGCACAAACTATTAAAGGAAGAGAGTAGCACAAACTATTAAAGGAAGAGAGTAGCACAAACTATTAAAGGAAGAGAGTAGCACAAACTATTAAAGGAAGAGAGTAGCACAAACTATTAAAGGAAGAGAGTAGCACAAACTATTAAAGGAAGAGAGTAGCACAAACTATTAAAGGAAGAGAGTAGCACAAACTATTAAAGGAAGAGAGTAGCACAAACTATTAAAGGAAGAGAGTAGCACAAACTATTAAAGGAAGAGAGTAGCACAAACTATTAAAGGAAGAGAGTAGCACAAACTATTAAAGGAAGAGAGTAGCACAAACTATTAAAGGAAGAGAGTAGCACAAACTATTAAAGGAAGAGAGTAGCACAAACTATTAAAGGAAGAGAGTAGCACAAACTATTAAAGGAAGAGAGTAGCACAAACTATTAAAGGAAGAGAGTAGCACAAACTATTAAAGGAAGAGAGTAGCACAAACTATTAAAGGAAGAGAGTAGCACAAACTATTAAAGGAAGAGAGTAGCACAAACTATTAAAGGAAGAGAGTAGCACAAACTATTAAAGGAAGAGAGTAGCACAAACTATTAAAGGAAGAGAGTAGCACAAACTATTAAAGGAAGAGAGTAGCACAAACTATTAAAGGAAGAGAGTAGCACAAACTATTAAAGGAAGAGAGTAGCACAAACTATTAAAGGAAGAGAGTAGCACAAACTATTAAAGGAAGAGAGTAGCACAAACTATTAAAGGAAGAGAGTAGCACAAACTATTAAAGGAAGAGAGTAGCACAAACTATTAAAGGAAGAGAGTAGCACAAACTATTAAAGGAAGAGAGTAGCACAAACTATTAAAGGAAGAGAGTAGCACAAACTATTAAAGGAAGAGAGTAGCACAAACTATTAAAGGAAGAGAGTAGCACAAACTATTAAAGGAAGAGAGTAGCACAAACTATTAAAGGAAGAGAGTAGCACAAACTATTAAAGGAAGAGAGTAGCACAAACTATTAAAGGAAGAGAGTAGCACAAACTATTAAAGGAAGAGAGTAGCACAAACTATTAAAGGAAGAGAGTAGCACAAACTATTAAAGGAAGAGAGTAGCACAAACTATTAAAGGAAGAGAGTAGCACAAACTATTAAAGGAAGAGAGTAGCACAAACTATTAAAGGAAGAGAGTAGCACAAACTATTAAAGGAAGAGAGTAGCACAAACTATTAAAGGAAGAGAGTAGCACAAACTATTAAAGGAAGAGAGTAGCACAAACTATTAAAGGAAGAGAGTAGCACAAACTATTAAAGGAAGAGAGTAGCACAAACTATTAAAGGAAGAGAGTAGCACAAACTATTAAAGGAAGAGAGTAGCACAAACTATTAAAGGAAGAGAGTAGCACAAACTATTAAAGGAAGAGAGTAGCACAAACTATTAAAGGAAGAGAGTAGCACAAACTATTAAAGGAAGAGAGTAGCACAAACTATTAAAGGAAGAGAGTAGCACAAACTATTAAAGGAAGAGAGTAGCACAAACTATTAAAGGAAGAGAGTAGCACAAACTATTAAAGGAAGAGAGTAGCACAAACTATTAAAGGAAGAGAGTAGCACAAACTATTAAAGGAAGAGAGTAGCACAAACTATTAAAGGAAGAGAGTAGCACAAACTATTAAAGGAAGAGAGTAGCACAAACTATTAAAGGAAGAGAGTAGCACAAACTATTAAAGGAAGAGAGTAGCACAAACTATTAAAGGAAGAGAGTAGCACAAACTATTAAAGGAAGAGAGTAGCACAAACTATTAAAGGAAGAGAGTAGCACAAACTATTAAAGGAAGAGAGTAGCACAAACTATTAAAGGAAGAGAGTAGCACAAACTATTAAAGGAAGAGAGTAGCACAAACTATTAAAGGAAGAGAGTAGCACAAACTATTAAAGGAAGAGAGTAGCACAAACTATTAAAGGAAGAGAGTAGCACAAACTATTAAAGGAAGAGAGTAGCACAAACTATTAAAGGAAGAGAGTAGCACAAACTATTAAAGGAAGAGAGTAGCACAAACTATTAAAGGAAGAGAGTAGCACAAACTATTAAAGGAAGAGAGTAGCACAAACTATTAAAGGAAGAGAGTAGCACAAACTATTAAAGGAAGAGAGTAGCACAAACTATTAAAGGAAGAGAGTAGCACAAACTATTAAAGGAAGAGAGTAGCACAAACTATTAAAGGAAGAGAGTAGCACAAACTATTAAAGGAAGAGAGTAGCACAAACTATTAAAGGAAGAGAGTAGCACAAACTATTAAAGGAAGAGAGTAGCACAAACTATTAAAGGAAGAGAGTAGCACAAACTATTAAAGGAAGAGAGTAGCACAAACTATTAAAGGAAGAGAGTAGCACAAACTATTAAAGGAAGAGAGTAGCACAAACTATTAAAGGAAGAGAGTAGCACAAACTATTAAAGGAAGAGAGTAGCACAAACTATTAAAGGAAGAGAGTAGCACAAACTATTAAAGGAAGAGAGTAGCACAAACTATTAAAGGAAGAGAGTAGCACAAACTATTAAAGGAAGAGAGTAGCACAAACTATTAAAGGAAGAGAGTAGCACAAACTATTAAAGGAAGAGAGTAGCACAAACTATTAAAGGAAGAGAGTAGCACAAACTATTAAAGGAAGAGAGTAGCACAAACTATTAAAGGAAGAGAGTAGCACAAACTATTAAAGGAAGAGAGTAGCACAAACTATTAAAGGAAGAGAGTAGCACAAACTATTAAAGGAAGAGAGTAGCACAAACTATTAAAGGAAGAGAGTAGCACAAACTATTAAAGGAAGAGAGTAGCACAAACTATTAAAGGAAGAGAGTAGCACAAACTATTAAAGGAAGAGAGTAGCACAAACTATTAAAGGAAGAGAGTAGCACAAACTATTAAAGGAAGAGAGTAGCACAAACTATTAAAGGAAGAGAGTAGCACAAACTATTAAAGGAAGAGAGTAGCACAAACTATTAAAGGAAGAGAGTAGCACAAACTATTAAAGGAAGAGAGTAGCACAAACTATTAAAGGAAGAGAGTAGCACAAACTATTAAAGGAAGAGAGTAGCACAAACTATTAAAGGAAGAGAGTAGCACAAACTATTAAAGGAAGAGAGTAGCACAAACTATTAAAGGAAGAGAGTAGCACAAACTATTAAAGGAAGAGAGTAGCACAAACTATTAAAGGAAGAGAGTAGCACAAACTATTAAAGGAAGAGAGTAGCACAAACTATTAAAGGAAGAGAGTAGCACAAACTATTAAAGGAAGAGAGTAGCACAAACTATTAAAGGAAGAGAGTAGCACAAACTATTAAAGGAAGAGAGTAGCACAAACTATTAAAGGAAGAGAGTAGCACAAACTATTAAAGGAAGAGAGTAGCACAAACTATTAAAGGAAGAGAGTAGCACAAACTATTAAAGGAAGAGAGTAGCACAAACTATTAAAGGAAGAGAGTAGCACAAACTATTAAAGGAAGAGAGTAGCACAAACTATTAAAGGAAGAGAGTAGCACAAACTATTAAAGGAAGAGAGTAGCACAAACTATTAAAGGAAGAGAGTAGCACAAACTATTAAAGGAAGAGAGTAGCACAAACTATTAAAGGAAGAGAGTAGCACAAACTATTAAAGGAAGAGAGTAGCACAAACTATTAAAGGAAGAGAGTAGCACAAACTATTAAAGGAAGAGAGTAGCACAAACTATTAAAGGAAGAGAGTAGCACAAACTATTAAAGGAAGAGAGTAGCACAAACTATTAAAGGAAGAGAGTAGCACAAACTATTAAAGGAAGAGAGTAGCACAAACTATTAAAGGAAGAGAGTAGCACAAACTATTAAAGGAAGAGAGTAGCACAAACTATTAAAGGAAGAGAGTAGCACAAACTATTAAAGGAAGAGAGTAGCACAAACTATTAAAGGAAGAGAGTAGCACAAACTATTAAAGGAAGAGAGTAGCACAAACTATTAAAGGAAGAGAGTAGCACAAACTATTAAAGGAAGAGAGTAGCACAAACTATTAAAGGAAGAGAGTAGCACAAACTATTAAAGGAAGAGAGTAGCACAAACTATTAAAGGAAGAGAGTAGCACAAACTATTAAAGGAAGAGAGTAGCACAAACTATTAAAGGAAGAGAGTAGCACAAACTATTAAAGGAAGAGAGTAGCACAAACTATTAAAGGAAGAGAGTAGCACAAACTATTAAAGGAAGAGAGTAGCACAAACTATTAAAGGAAGAGAGTAGCACAAACTATTAAAGGAAGAGAGTAGCACAAACTATTAAAGGAAGAGAGTAGCACAAACTATTAAAGGAAGAGAGTAGCACAAACTATTAAAGGAAGAGAGTAGCACAAACTATTAAAGGAAGAGAGTAGCACAAACTATTAAAGGAAGAGAGTAGCACAAACTATTAAAGGAAGAGAGTAGCACAAACTATTAAAGGAAGAGAGTAGCACAAACTATTAAAGGAAGAGAGTAGCACAAACTATTAAAGGAAGAGAGTAGCACAAACTATTAAAGGAAGAGAGTAGCACAAACTATTAAAGGAAGAGAGTAGCACAAACTATTAAAGGAAGAGAGTAGCACAAACTATTAAAGGAAGAGAGTAGCACAAACTATTAAAGGAAGAGAGTAGCACAAACTATTAAAGGAAGAGAGTAGCACAAACTATTAAAGGAAGAGAGTAGCACAAACTATTAAAGGAAGAGAGTAGCACAAACTATTAAAGGAAGAGAGTAGCACAAACTATTAAAGGAAGAGAGTAGCACAAACTATTAAAGGAAGAGAGTAGCACAAACTATTAAAGGAAGAGAGTAGCACAAACTATTAAAGGAAGAGAGTAGCACAAACTATTAAAGGAAGAGAGTAGCACAAACTATTAAAGGAAGAGAGTAGCACAAACTATTAAAGGAAGAGAGTAGCACAAACTATTAAAGGAAGAGAGTAGCACAAACTATTAAAGGAAGAGAGTAGCACAAACTATTAAAGGAAGAGAGTAGCACAAACTATTAAAGGAAGAGAGTAGCACAAACTATTAAAGGAAGAGAGTAGCACAAACTATTAAAGGAAGAGAGTAGCACAAACTATTAAAGGAAGAGAGTAGCACAAACTATTAAAGGAAGAGAGTAGCACAAACTATTAAAGGAAGAGAGTAGCACAAACTATTAAAGGAAGAGAGTAGCACAAACTATTAAAGGAAGAGAGTAGCACAAACTATTAAAGGAAGAGAGTAGCACAAACTATTAAAGGAAGAGAGTAGCACAAACTATTAAAGGAAGAGAGTAGCACAAACTATTAAAGGAAGAGAGTAGCACAAACTATTAAAGGAAGAGAGTAGCACAAACTATTAAAGGAAGAGAGTAGCACAAACTATTAAAGGAAGAGAGTAGCACAAACTATTAAAGGAAGAGAGTAGCACAAACTATTAAAGGAAGAGAGTAGCACAAACTATTAAAGGAAGAGAGTAGCACAAACTATTAAAGGAAGAGAGTAGCACAAACTATTAAAGGAAGAGAGTAGCACAAACTATTAAAGGAAGAGAGTAGCACAAACTATTAAAGGAAGAGAGTAGCACAAACTATTAAAGGAAGAGAGTAGCACAAACTATTAAAGGAAGAGAGTAGCACAAACTATTAAAGGAAGAGAGTAGCACAAACTATTAAAGGAAGAGAGTAGCACAAACTATTAAAGGAAGAGAGTAGCACAAACTATTAAAGGAAGAGAGTAGCACAAACTATTAAAGGAAGAGAGTAGCACAAACTATTAAAGGAAGAGAGTAGCACAAACTATTAAAGGAAGAGAGTAGCACAAACTATTAAAGGAAGAGAGTAGCACAAACTATTAAAGGAAGAGAGTAGCACAAACTATTAAAGGAAGAGAGTAGCACAAACTATTAAAGGAAGAGAGTAGCACAAACTATTAAAGGAAGAGAGTAGCACAAACTATTAAAGGAAGAGAGTAGCACAAACTATTAAAGGAAGAGAGTAGCACAAACTATTAAAGGAAGAGAGTAGCACAAACTATTAAAGGAAGAGAGTAGCACAAACTATTAAAGGAAGAGAGTAGCACAAACTATTAAAGGAAGAGAGTAGCACAAACTATTAAAGGAAGAGAGTAGCACAAACTATTAAAGGAAGAGAGTAGCACAAACTATTAAAGGAAGAGAGTAGCACAAACTATTAAAGGAAGAGAGTAGCACAAACTATTAAAGGAAGAGAGTAGCACAAACTATTAAAGGAAGAGAGTAGCACAAACTATTAAAGGAAGAGAGTAGCACAAACTATTAAAGGAAGAGAGTAGCACAAACTATTAAAGGAAGAGAGTAGCACAAACTATTAAAGGAAGAGAGTAGCACAAACTATTAAAGGAAGAGAGTAGCACAAACTATTAAAGGAAGAGAGTAGCACAAACTATTAAAGGAAGAGAGTAGCACAAACTATTAAAGGAAGAGAGTAGCACAAACTATTAAAGGAAGAGAGTAGCACAAACTATTAAAGGAAGAGAGTAGCACAAACTATTAAAGGAAGAGAGTAGCACAAACTATTAAAGGAAGAGAGTAGCACAAACTATTAAAGGAAGAGAGTAGCACAAACTATTAAAGGAAGAGAGTAGCACAAACTATTAAAGGAAGAGAGTAGCACAAACTATTAAAGGAAGAGAGTAGCACAAACTATTAAAGGAAGAGAGTAGCACAAACTATTAAAGGAAGAGAGTAGCACAAACTATTAAAGGAAGAGAGTAGCACAAACTATTAAAGGAAGAGAGTAGCACAAACTATTAAAGGAAGAGAGTAGCACAAACTATTAAAGGAAGAGAGTAGCACAAACTATTAAAGGAAGAGAGTAGCACAAACTATTAAAGGAAGAGAGTAGCACAAACTATTAAAGGAAGAGAGTAGCACAAACTATTAAAGGAAGAGAGTAGCACAAACTATTAAAGGAAGAGAGTAGCACAAACTATTAAAGGAAGAGAGTAACACAAACTATTAAAGGAAGAGAGTAGCACAAACTATTAAAGGAAGAGAGTAGCACAAACTATTAAAGGAAGAGAGTAGCACAAACTATTAAAGGAAGAGAGTAGCACAAACTATTAAAGGAAGAGAGTAGCACAAACTATTAAAGGAAGAGAGTAGCACAAACTATTAAAGGAAGAGAGTAGCACAAATTATTAAAGGAAGAGAGTAGCACAAACTATTAAAGGAAGAGAGTAGCACAAACTATTAAAGGAAGAGAGTAGCACAAACTATTAAAGGAAGAGAGTAGCACAAACTATTAAAGGAAGAGAGTAGCACAAACTATTAAAGGAAGAGAGTAGCACAAACTATTAAAGGAAGAGAGTAGCACAAACTATTAAAGGAAGAGAGTAACACAAACTATTAAAGGAAGAGAGTAGCACAAACTATTAAAGGAAGAGAGTAACACAAACTATTAAAGGAAGAGAGTAGCACAAACTATTAAAGGAAGAGAGTAGCACAAACTATTAAAGGAAGAGAGTAGCACAAACTATTAAAGGAAGAGAGTAGCACAAACTATTAAAGGAAGAGAGTAGCAGAAACTAGTATGACTCCCATTACTCTATGACCATTACTCTATGACTCCCATTACACTATGACTCCCATTACTCTATGACTCCCATTACTATATGACCATTACTCTATGACTCCCATTACTCTATGACCATTACTCTATGACTCCCATTACTCTATGACCATTACTCTATGACTCCCATTACTCTATGACTCCCATTACTCTATGACTCCCATTACTCTATGACTCCCATTACTCTATGAACATTACTCTATGACTCCCATTACTCTATGACTCCCATTACTATATGACTCCCATTACTCTATGACTCCCATTACTCTATGACCATTACTCTATGACTCCCATTACTCTATGACTCCCATTACTATATGACTCCCATTACTCTATGACTCCCATTACTCTATGACCATTACTCTATGACTCCCATTACTCTATGACTCCCATTACGCTATGACTCCCATTACCCTATGACTCCCATTACCCTATGACTCCCATTACTCTATGACTCCCATTACTCTATGACTCCCATTACTCTATGACCATTACTCTATGACTCCCATTACTCTATGACTCCCATTACGCTATGACTCCCATTACCCTATGACTCCCATTACTCTATGACTCCCATTACTATATGACAATTACTCTATGATTCCCATTACTCTATAACTCCCATTACTCTATGACCATTACTCTATGACTCCCATTACTCTATGACTCCAATTACTCTATGACCATTACTCTATGACTCCCATTACCCTATGACTCCCATTACTCTATGACTCCCATTACTATATGACCATTACTCTGACTCCCATTACTATATGACCATTACTCTATGACTCCCATTACTCTATGACTCCAATTACTCTATGACCATTACTCTATGACTCCCATTACCCTATGACTCCCATTACTCTATGACTCCCATTACTATATGACCATTACTCTGACTCCCATTACTATATGACCATTACTCTATTACCATTACTGAGTCGCTTGTAACTATAGCAACCGCTATGTATGTATACTTACCAGGTCTGGAGCCGAAATTCTCCTGGAAAAGAGGCTCAAATGGATTGGTAGACTGAAATGAGGGGTAGGGATGTGGTGGGAAGGGTGGCTGGGCATATGGGGGAGGGGCTGGTGGGCCATAGGGGTTGGGGTAGAAGGGAGTGCCCAGAAAACAGCCACCGAAGGGCGGCTGATACTGGAAGAACGGAGGATTTGCAGGCTGTCTAGGGCGTGATTGGGCCGTAGGTTGTGGCTTTCTACCGCTAGATGTCACAGACGGCTTTGTTGAGGGTCGACCTTTAGATGAATTCACAAACTCGCTCTGAGTCGGTATTTGCATCCGTTGGGGTGGGTCTGTTATAATTTTAGGTGTAACCACCACCTGGGAGTGTAAGAAGAAATTTACATAGGTCCAGAAAATATTTAAATCAATAATAATAATAAAACTTTATTATTTATTTAGTTTATCCACCATGTGATTTCCAGTTAAATTTGAATCCGTTTTTTGTAATTTCCGGATTACCGAGATTAAAATCGGCGCATTAAACTTTTGTTCAAGAAAATGGCCTTATAACTAATATATAACTGGAGTATTATATTAGGAATGAAGAAAGAAAATCTTTCTTATACATAGTACAATCAATTACATACACATATATCCATGGGAAACAAAAAATACTTTTATGACTAATAATGGCTGAAATATATTTTAATCTACAGTGTACTACTACGATCGGCATGCTGCATTATATATATATTACACTAAGAATGCTCAGCCGGCTTGTCGACAAAATTGCGCCGCCACAACTCCCTATCACCCATGACATTTGCTAGATCATCCGCATCTTCAAGGCCAGTGTCCTTTAAGATGCGTCTCAAGAAAGTCATGGGCTGCCACCATGCTTATTCACTCCATGAGACTGCCAAAGAACATGATTATGCAATGGCTGGTCCTCACGGCGAAAGCAATGTCCTGCAAAGCGGAAGTGGCTTTGTTCTAGTGTCAAGCTTGGGGGAACCAATGAGACACCACCAATGTTATATAGTGTCTGGTTGGATATATGTGCATTGTAATTGACACAGTCAACACGGCGTAGCATTCTTTTGAATGTGCCATCCAGAGATTTGGTGTCCTCAGCAGTTAGAGCCCAGCATGGACTCCCATAGAGGAGTACTGGAACTACTGCTGCTCTAAATAATCGGACCTTAAGTTTCCGATTAATTCTCGGTGACTTCCAAATCCTGGAAAGCCTATTCAAGGCTGCCCATGCCTTTCCCTCACGTATTCGAAGGTTCTCACCTGACTTCCGGATACATGATCCCAGGTAACAGAAGTCGTCCACATGCTCAAGCATGTGGACGATATATCCTTTGAGCTTATGCTCATCCGATCAGAGACTTGTTGAGGACTTTCAAAGTTAACTGTCAAAATTTTGGTCTTTTTGGAGTTAATAAAAAGACCAACACTAGAAGCAGCATGTTCTAATGAGTTGAGGAGCCGTTGGGCTCCCTCTAGTGATTCTGAGAGTACTCCTAAGTCATCAGCAAAGTCTAGATCAGTTAGGTACTTGGCAGGATTTCCTCGACTTCTGGAGCCAGTAGGTGGAGTTATCATCACCCCATCATCATTATAATGATCTAAGGACATGCGTAGAACATAGTCAACCACAATTATGAACAAGAATGGCGCAAGTGTGTCTCCCTGGAGGACGCCCCATAACACTTCAAATGGTTCTGTGTCACCGTCAACAGAAGACACAAATGTTGTCGAACCATCGTATACTGATCTGATTGCTTCTTTTCATCAGGAATCCCATATAATGAAAGTATGCTGAACATACGTGAGCGAGAGACTGAATCAAAGACCTTGAAGAAGTCAACAAAGATAACATCCAGATGCCTGTCTTTCTTTTTTGATAACTCTTCAATTATCCTTCTAAGTGCCAAACTGGGCTCCATGGACCCACGACCTTTACGGAACCCATTCTGATTTCCACGGAGCAGTCTCTCAATGGGATCCATGATGCGATTTAATAGAATTCTATTGTATAGTTTTGCAGCAATCGAGATCAGTGACATTTCCCGAAAAGAACCATGGAGTGTGCGGTTGCCCTTCTTGGGAACTGGCACCAACTTATTTGTTTTCATTTCTTGTGGGACTCTTGTTGTTCGGTACATGTCAACTATGAAAATGATTTATTATTGGTGTTATGAGTTAATGAGTGGTTTTATATTATTATAACTTTTTGTTGGGCACAGCTTTTGCAAAGTCGGAAATGACCTCCAGGTGGGATCGAACTGGTGACCTCCGGGTTGGAAGTCTGACACTCTAACCATTCAGCTAGCGGCTCAGGTAAAAGATAGACCTGGAAATACTATCTGATACCTTGTTTGTCCGCAATTTACCACCTCATGACCTTCCATCTGCCAATACCATCATATGCTGCCACTGTGCTCAACCCTACCGTACTTGGCCGTCTTTAACCACTCGCTACAATAAAAGGGTAGTGTATATTAACCATGAACCATTACGGCCACAATGGTTATAGACGGCCAAGTGCGGTATTGATGAGCACAGTGGGCGCAGTACCTGATCCGTTAGCTGAATAGTTATAACGTCAGACTTCCAACCCGGAGGTCACCAGTTCGATCCCACCTGGACGTCATTGCCGACTTTGCAAAAGCTGTGCCCAACAAACAGTTATGAAAATGATGGGATAAATGAGTTTCAAACACTCAGGTATTTAAAAGATCTGCAGTGTGATTTCGCTGTGCTATTACTAACTGTGGATTGTGCTTGCCGCGTTAGGTCCTTTTACGCTTTTAGGGAAAGGAGCAGGTTGCAGTTACAGTTATTGTCGTTACCATACGGCCTCTCTATTATAGCTTTTCGTCATCTTTCCATATCCTGCCCATTATTACATTCCATGCAATCTAACTACACACGCCTTCGCTTACTGCCTATTAATTATCACTTCGCCGCAGTCTATGCTCTATTTTTAGCCTATTGCAAGTCGTGTTTATGTATTGGTAGTTGGTGATACTCTGTCATTCGTGAACTCAATGGCTCGTTTATTAAGAATACTCGCGGGCTAAGAATACTCGCGGGCTAAGAATACTCGCGGGCTAAGAATACTCGCGGGCTAGGAATACTCGCGGGTTAAGAATACTCGCGGGCTAAGAATATTCGCGGGCTAAGAATACTCGCGGGCTATGAATACTAGCGGGCTAAGAATACTCGCGGGTTAAGAATACTCGCGGGCTAAAAATACTCGCGGGCTAAGAATACTCGCGGGCTAAGAATACTCGCGGGCTAAGAATACTCGCGGGTTAAGAATACTCGCGGGCTAAGAATACTCGCGGGCTAAGAATACTCGCGGGCTATGAATACTAGCGGGCTAAGAATACTCGCGGGTTAAGAATACTCGCGGGCTAAGAATACTCGCGGGCTAAGAATACTCGCGGGCTAAGAATACTCGCGGGTTAAGAATTCTCGCGGGCTAAGAATTCTCGTGGGCTAAGAATACCCACGGGCTAAGAATACTCGTAAGCTAAGAATACTCGCGGGCTAAGAATACTCGCGGGCTAAGAATACTCGCGGGCTAAGAATACTCGAGGGTTAAGAATACTCGCGGGCAAAGAATACTCGCGGGCTAAGAATATTCGCGGGCTAAGAATACTCGCGGGCTAAGAATATTCGCGGGCTAAGAATACTCGCGGGCTAAGAATACTCGCGGGCTAAGAATACTCGCAGGCTGAGAATACTCGCGGGCTAAGAATACTCGCGGGCTAGGAATAATCGCGGGCTAAGAATACTCGCGGGCTAAGAATACTCGCGGGTTAAGAATACTCGCGGGCTAAGAATACTCGCGGGCTAGGAATGCACGCGGGTTAAGAATACTCGCGGGCTAGAAATACTCACGGGCTAAGAATACTCGCGGGCTAAGAATACACGCGGGTTAAGAATACTCGCGTGCTAAGAATACTCGCGGGCTAAGAATACTCGCGGGCTAGGAATACTCGCGGGCTAAGTATACTCGCGGGCTAAGAATATTCGCGGGCTAAGAATACTCGCGGGCTAAGAATACTCGCGGGCTAAGAATACTCGCGGGTAAGAATTCCTGAGACCTTTTTAGTCCATCATTCTGAGCTACCGCTATTAATGAAATATAATTGAACTATAAACTCATATATTTTCATCGACACCAAACCCACCGTCACCGTTTGCGCTCAATATCACACAGTGTCGTTGCCGCGACGTCACCACACTAAGCAAAATACAAAGTCAGCAGAATAAGTTACAGTTTTATTTTTTTTCTGTTATTTGCGGTACCGTACCGTGCGGGTAGATAATTCCAGACTTAAGGACTGGAGGACCTAACGCACAAAGGACCTAACGCACAAAGGACCTAACGCACAAAGGACCTAACGCACAAAGGACCTAACGCACAAAGGACCTAACGCACAAAGGACTTAACGACGAAGGACCTAACGCACAAAGGACCTAACGCACAAAGGACCTAACGCACAAAGGACCTAACGCACAAAGGACCTAACGCACAAAGGACCTAACGCACAAAGGACTTAACGACGAAGGACCTAACGCACAAAGGACCTAATGAGCTTATACGCTAACATTGCACACCTTACCGTTACCATATGTAATCACAATCAGCAACCACCAACCGTGGTCATCCACAAATGACTCAACCCTCCACCCAAGTTCATCAGTCATCATCTGGCTAAAACTGCTGGAGAGTATTTTTCTCCAAAGCCTACCCCCTCCCCATTCAGTAATTATTTTGACATATGATGACGTCACATTCAGATGGCGAGGAATGGAAGATGAAAAGGCAATTTTGTATAGAAAAATTACGTATTACAGACATGAAAGACAAATAAATTTTTTCCTACGTTCCCTTTACGTTCCATTTTAGTAAATACGCTTCTCAGATAGGGGCGAAATGATTTCATCATTATAATTAATTATGTAAAGAAAGACATTATAGATGATATCATCACAGAAGCAGATCGTTCTAAACAGAGCCGCTAATTAATGACACAGGAATATAAAAAATAAGAGTAGCGTTACTAATAATTGTTAAAAATAATCTGCAGCTACGGGAAAAAAATCATTATTTCTAAAGAAATATGTGAAATATCATAATTATATAAATCATAAAAAAAACTCATTAAATAATATTAATAAATTAGAATTGAAAATCCAAAATAATAAATAATAATTTTAGGCTTCGAATAACCCAATATAAAGTTACACATACAACATGCTTACCATTGCTAACCCACAAACTATAGTATTAAAACGGATATATAGTATTAGCGTCTGTTATAAAATGTTCAGGAATGTGACGCTATCACGACACAGACAACAACCTTTATTAATGCTAATTAACGTTAATTAGCAATTGAGGGAAAAATGTACAGGTTACAGGGAAACAGGGGAACTCGAAACAATAACGAGAGTGATCAGCTCATGTTGCAGTTTGGTTTTTGTCGTTGTCGGCGTAACTTTTACGATCGTAATAGAAACTGTTTATCCTGAGAGTGAAGGACGACAGTTCATTTTATTTAGTCCAGAAACAATTTAATCAAATTGTTAATAAAACATTATTAGATAAAGACCCAACCCAAGTTCTTCAGCTACAATCACATTAAACTGATATCTGACGGTTTTTTTACTAGCAAGCTTACATCGTTAGCTTACTGGTACTACTGGTTAATCAGTAGTAGTACGGCGGTAGTATTAGTAGTGACTTGAAAATGTTGTCGATGGCGCCGACAGCGCCACCAGCAAATTAAAAAAAGAAACCCTGAATTCAACTGACCTTGGGTGCCCCTTCGGCTGAGTTTTTATCCTTCCACTCGGACTGACATGAGTTGTCTGACCCTTCGTCTGGCTCAGTTTGGGTGTTCCTACGCAACCGTCCCGAGGTAACATCCCCCTCACATGTTCGCTCGGTAACCATGGAGACGGTGGTGGAACCAGACTCCCTCAGGGTACGGGCCACTCGGGACAATTCCTGGAAAATAATTAATGAAAACGTTTCAAAAAAATATAGAGTCAAAAACGTGAACACACAGATACAGGGGCAGATCATGAAAGTGAACCTATGTCAGCACATGTGTCAGCACTTCTCTCTGCAGGATCTGCACCAATGTCTGCACTTGTGTCTGTATATTGTGTGTGCACTTTTTTCTGTATATTGTGTCTGCACTTGTATCTGCACTCGTGTCTGTATATTGTGCCTGCACTTGTGTCTGCACTTGTGTCTGTATATTGTGTCTGCACTTGTGTCTGTATATTGTGTCTGCACTTGTGTGTGGAAATTGTGTCTGTATATTGTGTCTGCACTCGTGTCTGTATATTGTGTCTGCTCTTGTGTCTGTATATTGTGTCTGCACTTGTGTCTGTATATTGTGTCTGCACTTGTGTCTGTATATTGTGTCTGCTCATGTGTCTGTATATTGTGTCTGCACTTGTGTCTGAATATAGTGTCTGCACTTGTGTCTGTATATTGTGTCTGCACTTGTGTCTGTATATTGTGTCTGCACTTGTGTCTGCACTTGTGTCTGTATATTGTGTCTGCACTTTTTTCTGTATATTGTGTCTGCACTTGTGTCTGTATATTGTGTCTGCACTCGTGTCTGTATATTGTGTCTGCACTTGTGTCTGTATATTGTGTCTGCACTTGTGTCTGTATATTGTGTCTGCACTTGTGTCTGTATATTGTGTCTGCACTTGTGTCTGTATATTGTGTCTGCACTTGTGTCTGCATATTGTGTCTGCACTTGTGTCTGTATATTGTGTCTGCACTTGTGTCTGTATATTGTGTCTGTATATTGTGTCTGCACTCGTGTCTGTATATTGTGTCTGCTCTTGTGTCTGTATATTGTGTCTGCACTTGTGTCTGTATATTGTGTCTGCACTTGTGTCTGTATATTGTGTCTGCTCATGTGTCTGTATATTGTGTCTGCACTTGTGTCTGAATATTGTGTCTGCACTTGTGTCTGTATATTGTGTCTGCACTTGTGTCTGTATATTGTGTCTGCACTTGTGTCTGCACTTGTGTCTGTATATTGTGTCTGCACTTTTTTCTGTATATTGTGTCTGCACTTGTGTCTGTATATTGTGTCTGCACTCGTGTCTGTATATTGTGTCTGCACTTTTTTCTGTATATTGTGTCTGCACTTGTGTCTGTATATTGTGTCTGCACTTGTGTCTGTATATTGTGTCTGCACTCGTGTCTATATATTGTGTCTGCTCTTGTGTCTGTATATTGTGTCTGCACTTGTGTCTGTATATTGTGTCCGCACTTGTGTCTGTATATTGTGTCTACTCTTGTGTCTGTATATTGTGTCTGCACTTGTGTCTGAATATTGTGTCTGCACTTGTGTCTGTATATTGTGTCTGCACTTGTGTCTGCACTTCTGTCTGTATATTGTGTCTGCACTTGTGTCTGCACTTGTGTCTGTATATTGTGTCTGCACTTGTGTCTGTATATTGTGTCTGCCTGCATTAGTGTTGCAACGGAATCGGGATCGGTATTTTTAATTTTATTTCGGCCATATTCATCCGAAATTTAAAAAAGCTATTTGCCCTGCCCTCTTTATAGGAGTAATGTCCACCCAGGAGTAATGATTTTTTTTTCAAATGATTCAAGACGTATTTCATTTAACAGAGGTTTTTAATATAATTTCTGCAACATTTTTAATATAATATCTACTGCAGTCTGACTGAATCGCTGCAAAATAAAGTGTTTTATCATACTCAATAACAATAAATAGCTAGTATTTATAATACATTCATGTATAATTAATATATTTATATATGAATATATAATATGTATATTATGGTATACTAATATGAATTTCAGATATAAATTCAGATTCAGAAATCTTGTGAATAAGTTATTATTATTGAGTTATTAATATGATTATTAATATTATTATGATTTAATCACGTAAGGGCCATTCTCACCAATTGGCCAAACGGGTGTCCGAAGTCATAACTTATGTTTATGGCGGTTCTACAAATGGTTGATGGCTTCAATGAAAGCTGCTAAAAAGCGTATATGTCTTCCCGTAGCAGAACATAATATGGCCTATAATATTGTTCCACCTTGGTGTAGTGGTCGCATTGAATTCACATCTCCTGCAAGTCTTGGGTTCGATCCTCACATGGACCAGGGCAGTTTTCGTTTCGGCACGAATGTTTTAAAGGGACCAGCCAGGGCGCATCTCTGCCTTGCATCCTTTAGTGGTAGCTAAATGAGTACTGGAGTTTCCTCTGGGGAGTAAAGTTCTGGGGGTACCGCACTGGAAATAAGTCGCCAGACTTTGTGCGCAATCCCTGGCCTAGCGGCCGAAGAAAATTTACTTTGGCCAAAAAATTACATTTTCAATGTCCGGGGTCCAAAGTGCTAGTAGAACAAACAGTTATAAAATTCCAACCCAGGAACATATCCAGTAAACCAACATACCGTTAGAAAGCTGGATAAATGAGATCCAAGACAACGAACCACCTCAACACCGCTAATCAGGAACCACTTGTTTCTAGTGTTTACTCTACTTTTGTTTTCCTTTGTGTTTTCAGATTCAGAATGTGTATAAACTGGCAAAATAGCAGGAGCTATTAAATTGTGAAAGATTTAAAATTTAAAATGTATTAATTTCCGAAATTGAGTTCAATATTAAACATCTAGTTAATAATGAAATTTTTTAATAGAAAAAAACAAATATTAGGCACGAGACGAGATCACAAAATACGAATACAAACACAAACACAAAACAATTAAAAAACTATACTTTGTTAATCAAGTATTTAGTATTTGATGTATATTAAAATGTTTTATTACTTGAAGGGGCGGTTGCTGGTTGCCTAGTAATAGGCCATTGAGGGCAGCCCTGCGCCGTCCTCCAGGCCCAGTCCGCTGCGCCAATTCACCCGGGATCCACGGAGGCAGTGGGAAGCCCCGCGGATAATGGCGAGTTGGACTCGGGTCCGGATCCAGCCCATTACCACACTGTAGGGTTTCCCCCACGCGCGATGCAGCCTCTCCGCAAAGGTCCGGAGCAGTTTGTTGGCCTGTGGAGCCACGATCCCATCGCACGAGGCGACAAACGGGGAGAAGTTGCCACGACGATCAGAAACGGCGTCGGCATAGATCCGCTTCTTAGCATCCTCAGCGGACTCGAGAACACTCATTGGGGCGCGGCTTGAGTAAGACCCGGCGTCAAGGTTCATTACCTTTATATCAATCAACGCCTGGGTCTGACTCTTAAACGCGCCCCGAATCCCGATGTCGCACCGTAGCACCACCTTGTCCTCAATCCCCGCCTGTTCCCGGACGATGGGTTCCAACACCACGTTGCGTGAGCCGAACGCCTGTGCCGCGATGTTCCCCACGAGGTCCCGCAGCTCATTATGCCTCTGTATTACGAGGCCGCCTTTCTTACAATTTAACCCATGGTTAATGTCGAAGGCAGCCCCGCATCCGTCACAGCGGCTTGGAACCGATGCTAAGGGACGGCCATACCGGATGGCCAGCGCGTCCCTGAACTCCTGGGGCGAAAGATCCAGCTGGTGTTCCGATATCGGGAGGGAGGAGATCCACCCACCCGAGCGGTAGTCCGCAGCTCGTTGGATAGTCCTTCGCCGGTCTTTAGGCATCTCCTTCCTTCTCCTTGCTCTTCCTTATACTGGTATTCCTCGCGGGCCAGCTGTTCTACCCGCCCAGCCTTCCTCGCATATTGGAGGCATTCTAGATGTCCCGCCAGAGAGAATTCGTCGTCGCCCAGGATTGCCCGTGATAGGGCTCGCGTTCCACTTTGTGACACCCTGTAGGAAATGGCGGCCTCTGCGACGGGGTTGCGTAGGCCCATGCCGCCAGTGCGAGGGGACAGGGCAAACAAGCTACGTTCCTTCACTGACACATCTCCATTGAGAACGGCTGGGAGGAACTTCTCCGCGATGGCGCGCTCCAGGTCCTCAAACTCAAGGCTACAGTTAGGTGTGACGCGCTGGAGATATGCCCATTCTCTTTGCAGAGAACAGGCCATCGCTGCGAATGCAGCCTGCGGCTGGGTCTCAGCCATCTCAGACAGTTTATCGACAGAAGTGACCCACGCTGCTACCTTCGCCCCTACAAACGTCTTCTGGTCGTCCGTCCCACCAATAAACCCCCCGAGGAAGCGGTGTTAATAATGAAATTGACAAAACACAAAGTCGCAATCACAATAATTTTGGTTCAAATCGTATTAATACGAATTGAACCAAAATTACTATACACTATATACACTTATACACTATTAATTGCATAAAAATAATAATAATTATTACTATTTTATGCAATTAATAAGAGGATATTTCTGTAAATATTTACTATTAAAAGTAAACACTTTATAATAAATTAATAAAATAGGAAATTTATAAGGCGCCTATACATGATTGTGGTCTAGGTACACCGAACACATAATTTGTAAAAGCTTTTACTGAATTGTCCGGTTATTTTTCCTTATTTTTCCCGTAAAGTACTCTGTAGTTGGTTTACCAGGCATAAAAAGGCCGTGTCCTTGCTGTACTGGTGTTTTAGCGGACATAAGAGCTATTTCTTCTGTATTTGTACTTTAGAGGACATAATCCGTAATTCCGTGACGTAAAAGCTCGATACTCTTGAAAACAGTGTCGCTACCATGACGACGGCTAGCAGCTGATATTGCCACGTCGACGTTTCTTTGTTTCTCTGTTCTCTCGTTGTTCAGGTTGACCAATCAGAGCGTTTGTTGTCTTTGTGTTGGAGGTATATACAGAAACTCAGTAGTTCAGTGTTATGTTTTTGCCCAGAGCCTAAGAACCGGCTTTTGGCACCTCCGTGTTTTCAGTTTTTAGTCTTACACTAGTAGGTTTAATTATAAAGGGCATATATCCTTTAACTGACATACCGATCAAACTCATGGAATCACTGCTAACTGATCATACATACTGACTGCTGAAACATTGCAAACTCATAACAATCAGTGTTCAGTTGTTGTTTTATACTGCTATTATACTGTCAGTTCTTCATAATATGGTTGATGAATTATTATATTGGAATAACGAGAAATAACCCCGAAACCCAATATTCTTGATATACCGAAGGTAAGAGAGAAAGGTTACAGATAAACGATTGTGACTTATGTTAAAGTGGTTTGAAGTGAATCTAATGTTATTTGATAGACCCTACATGAGTCAGTCTGTGTTCCTTTTATATGTGACTAAAATCAGTGAAGATCGGCAGATTAGTGTGCAGTATTGTGCAGCATTGCGTATGAGCGAGTCTGTTAAAGAAGCAATTCCTAAAGAATGCGCCATATATGTGAATTATAATTAAGCCATATCGTTGTGAGTAGTTTAAGTCATAACTCTGTTTATATAGATAAAGCGCCACGTCCTAAAGGAACTGTTAACATTCCCGAAGGTGAATAATATTGTCAGAGATTATATAATACTGTCAGTCGAATAATACATTAGGCTTACATAGCAATAAAATTAAACCGTCGAACCCAATCTCCCGGGAATATCCAGCGGGTGAATGGTCGCGCACGGATTGGTTTCGACTAGTGTAGTGAATCAAATACTTGTCATAGACTAAAAAGCGATTTAATATCTAGAAGACATCTTAATTTGGCGGGTTAAACTGCCAAAGGTCTGAAAGCGCGAACATTAAAGGATATGGCTTCTTTATTGCAGTAAGCAATAAAGTCGAAAGTACCGGTCGACCGGTAACCAGTAGGCCTGACTGCCTGATCATCCGGACCGGTACCTACAGCAGTATTATTCGATTTTGATTATTATATACCAGTAGGCCTTAATAATTAATCAGGGACTGCAGCCCTGGTTTTTTATTGAGATTTTTACTTATTTCTGTCAAGTTTTATTTGTTTGTAGGCCAATATTGAACAGAAGGCGTGTAAGCCTGATCAGATTGTACAGACGATTTGTAGGCTGAGCTGTTGTCTGATTGCTGTTAAGTCCGAACGAGTTGCAGTGTGTGTAGATCACCTGTCCGATTAAGTACGATTAGGCAGTAGGGGCAGCGAACGCTGTAAGGTAAACCCCCAACTAAAGAATAAGTCGCACTACTGGGTTAGAGCGCATACTCCCTAATCATTTCGGAGTCTGCATGTCCTGTAGTTTATTTAGGCTTGAGAGTAGTCTGCCATCGTTAGGTCTGTACTTTGTTTGTGTAAGTCTGTACGGGTAGCGTATAATTTTATTTAGATAATTTGTAGGCTGGATAGTTGTCTGGCTGTTATTAGGTCTGAACGGATTGCCGCGTGTGTAGATCATCTGTCCGATTAAGTACGGTTAGGCAGTAGGGGCAGCGAACGCTGTAAGGTAAACCCCCAACTAAAGAATAAGTCGCACTACTGGGTTAGAGCGCATACTCCCTAATCATTTCGGAGTCTGCATATACCGTAGTTTGTTTAGGCTTGATAGTAGTCTGTCAGTGTTTGGTCTGCATTTTGTTTGAGTAGTTTGCATAGCCTCGTTTAACTTTGCCACTAGGCGGCACAAGTGCCGCCCAGTTGAATCAATTTGCCGCCCAGTCACAGCCAGAGTGCCTTCCTAATATATTAAATCTGGACTAGCCTCAGCCAGCGACCAATCGAATATGTATCAATCCCAGTAAAGTACCTAAATAAACTTCTAAAGGAATAAGTGATTGACAGCACAGAGACTTCAATGGGTGATAGCCATAGTACAGTAGTAGTAGTAGTAGTGGAGGGATGAGTCAGTGTCCAACCCAATGCGACCTTTACTAATGTTAGTAAAGGTCGCGCCTTTGGTCCAATCATTGTGTAGATGTCTATAGATTCCTGATAGGCTTACTGCAGTTAATTGGTGCCTCAGATGGATATTGGATAGTTCCAACTTCCAAGGCTGCTTGCTACCATACTTACCTGTGGGGCGAGACACGTAGTCGGCGAGCCTTTGCATACGGTTCATATAGGGCAAATGGGGCATGTCCGTCTGTCTGTCTGTCCGTCTGTCTGTCTGGTAAATGTTTGAACGCGAATTTCTCGGCATCGCTCGTTCGGAATTGAACCAAACTTAGTAGGTAAGTAGTAGAGAGAAAGTTTAGAAAGTTTGTAAAGTTTGGTGAAAAATCATGCAGTCTGACGTCAGCTACGACAGATTATGTGGTTTTTAGAAAATGTTAAATTTCTCGGGAAGGCCTCATTTTCCTGAGCTGAAATTTTGGTGGCCTGTAGAGAATCATGAAGTCTATCTTTTACGAAATTGAAAAGTTAAGACATTTAATTGGGGATCCGCTAGAGACTCAGAAGTAATGACATAGGCCTACCGGTACGGTACTGCTGTACAGTGCTGCACTGGTAAGTACGAAATTGCAGAATAACAATTTGACACCACCTAGCGGATTAACATATGATTGTATATCGAATGAATACATTTATAGCATGGGATATGGGGTCCAAACTAGACATGCCCCATTTGCTCTATATGAACCGTATGCCAAGGCTTGCCGACTACGTGCTGCGCGAAGTCCCCACGAACGTGTCTGGCACCTTTAACGCCCTACCCCTGTTAAGAGTAGTCAGTTTTCAGTATATGTTACTATTAGTATTCAGGAGAGATTTAGAAGTTTATAAGTCATTATAAACTACCCCGAGACGGCAGGGCTTACATTGCATCATTGCTTTATTATGTAATAAATTGGTTTTGAAAATTAAGTGTTTAACTACTTAATTGGGGTTCGTCTATGTACATTTATTAATAATTTGATATAATTATAATAATACTATTATTATTTTATTAATAATAATTTATTAAGTTTTAATAATGATTTTTATGATACTGTATATTTATTTATTTATTTATGATACTGATATTATTTTTCTTATAAATTTAATTATATTATTTTTAATAAGTATATTTAGGCCCATGTGAAGAATACTTTCTGCCGTTATATTTCTCTTTGCAGTTACCCCCATGTGAAGAATATCAGGTTTTCACAAAAAAACACAGGTTACAGACGGGTTGAATCTAACCAAAACAATAAACGAATTAGTTTATGTACAGCTTATAAGACAGAAATTAGCGCTATAAAACACTTAATAAAGATAAATTAAAAAAAATAAAAAATCTTCATATATAAAATTCCAATAAAAAGTCGACCGAAAAGTGAAATCCTGGAATTCTTCACATGGGCGAGTATATTTTGGCCGACAATAATTTAATTATTTATTAAAGAAATAATTATTATTAAGATTAAATTCAAGTCTTATAATCTAGCACTTTTACAGCTTTATATAGACAGGGGAAGTGGACGCAAATCCCATCTTGGCGAAATAATATCCCGCCTCAGTTAAATTATCAATTTAGGGAAAGGAGCAGGTTACAGTGGCATGTTATTTTAACCAAAACAATAAACTAAACAAAACAGTTTACAGTTTTATTTTTGAGAGTAATCAGCTGTTATTTGCGTCGAATTTCCCCTGGAGAGGGATGAATTTTTATTGCATCTACCCCCTATCTGGCTTTATAATATTACAATTTCCGGCTCAAATAAATTTGGTGCATACTACAGGTACCTCCTATTTTCTACACATTAATAACCTTACTACCGATTTTAATCTCCCGATCCTTAATACCGATTTTTTTTTCATTTCATCTAGAGCAACATTTCATCAGAATTCCAAATCTGAAGTCTGTTTGTTCATAGCTTGTTCCGTTATCGAAATATCGTTTATTGTTTTGGTTAGAAAAGCCGGCAGCCTCTGTAATCTGCTCCTTTCCTTCAAATGGTATCAGACACTTATTTTCAATAATTTTGCAATTTAATGAAAACAAGTTCCTTTATTTCACTAATAAATTTGTAAAACTTTTAGAGAGAAAGCAGTTTTTTCAAATAGTATATAATTATTAAATTTTATTTCTTACCTTATAGATAATTAATTAATTTTTGATTGGGCTGTGTATGGCATTTTCTCACCTATTAAATATAAATTGTAAATGTAATACAGTATGTACATGTAATTGAATTAATGTATATTTAATGTTACATCTATTATATTGAAATATAAATGGCTATATTTTATGATGCAATAAATTGAATTATTATTGGTTTCATTTAATTTTTAGTGTAATGTAATCTAATGTTATTATTTTCTTTCTAGCTGGCCTTATTGTTAAAAATATTCGGAAATAATTGTATAATTATTAATTTTGTTCTCAAACCTGTTTTAACCACCTCTGAATTTCCGGTATAGGTGCCACATTTTCTATTATAATTTAATATTTATGTAAAATAATTAATGATTTAATTAAGTTTTGTAAAATTAGTTGTTGCTTCTTATAGAAATTATATCCATTATTGTCAATAAACAATATATTACAGTATGCTTAATAGTTTTTCGTTCACACACATTAAAAATGTGTATCAAATTCACCCCCCCCCCCCCCACTCATACAATTTGCCATGGCGAGTGACTGTGCCGCCCAGTAAAAAATTCTTAAAAGAGGCTATGGTAGTTTGTACGCGTAGCGTAATATTTATTATTCAGAGTTTATGCGATTATTCGCAACATTCATTCCCCAAGTTTGTTCCTACAGTAATTGTGTTTGTTATACATACCGTTATAGTTAAATTAACCCCGGTACTACACGGGCTGCTCGGCGTAGGTAAAGACTGGTGATTTTGTGCATCGGTCACTCCAGCAGATGCCGTGGTTCTTTTAGCTGTTCAAGTATATTTAACTACTGATTATCTGTTATATAAGTACTCGTACCTAATTTAGGGTTTAGTGTACAGTACTTTCCGAAGTAATTATTGTAGACATTATATTTGTGTTGTAAAGTGGTTGATAGGCACATTCGATTAGCTCTATTAACTTCTAGGTAGGAACACTCCGTGATACATAACGTAGAACCTATAGCGATACGGCTATAGGTCGTCAGGCGGTGGTATTTTCCTATCTAGACAACGCAGTGTATTTACTACTACTTATTATTTCAAATACCGTAGTACCCTGTCCGTTGTAATAACCAGATTTCTAACCCTTTGTTAGGCTGGTTAGTAGACTTCTTGTAAAATTACCCTAAAAATTCGTATTTTGTGTTTTTGTAAATTTTTGTGTTTATTTAGAGATTGTAATCTCACCCGAATTGTACGTAATTTGTAGTATTAAGTAACTTAGGTAAATTAGAATTATTTGTTTTAGTGTCCTATACGTAACACTTCACTAAAAGCGCACCGCTTTGTGTAGTGATTACCCCAGAAATAATAACATTTATTTCAAACATTGACTAAACCCATTAAAACGGGTATAAATACATTATAAATCAAATCTAACGATTTATAAATAGTAGGCATACCATAAAACCATTAGGTCTCAATATCAGTTGGATTACTGCTTAAATAACGGTAATAAAGTAAGTTAAAGTAACCAAGTAACCCTAAAGTTCAGAAATTCAATTATTCTAAAATAATTGATATACCGGTATTTACGATAGGCCTATTATCTTATTTCTATAAATCTAGGCTGAAATTATACCGGTACTTGTAATTAATTCTATTCCAGAATTATATATACTACAAACTGTAAGCTGTATACCGGTATTCCGATAGGCCTATTATATATTTATATATATTTGTGCTAAAATTATACCGGTATTCTGTGATAAACCTAGTCTGTAATAATACTTATATAGTTATATATACTATAAGTATACCGGTATTCTAATATATTATATATATATCACGCTACACTGAGTAGCAGTACCGGTAATTAATTACTAGGCTAGCAGTTAATACTGAGTTACTAGACTTACTCAGACTGTAATACAGCAGTAGACATTCAACGGTATACATAGTCATGTCTGATACTAAGCAGAACCTGTCAGACAGTTTATTAGATGTAACTATCTGCGACTCAGATAGAGACGTACAACTGTCTGGTCGTAAATCCAGTTCACCTCCCACTGTGAGGAAGGTCATCCCTCCAGTAGTAATAACAGAACCTAGGCTGGTCCAACATCGTAGGTCTATCATAGGCACTCGAGCTCAGGTCAAGCGGGACCAAAAGGCAGCGGAACAGCAACAACCCGCTAGTCAAGAACTTATTCCTCAGCGGCCCAGCAGCTCCAGTAGTGAGGATACTGTAGAGCTGACACCCGAGCGCGGAGCAGAGATGATGGATGCGGTTTATACGGATCCCCTTCTCATCCTTCCTGCAGCCGTGCTCGCTGGGTTATTGATCGCGGTGGAAGAACACCAGATCGATTGGGCGAGAAGTCAACGGTCAACTAGAGATAGCTACGCGGGATACACGAGTGAAGAACTGAAGTCTATTGTCGAGTCGCAATGGAACTTCCCCGGACCCGGACTCCCGTTTGATTTATCAGAAGCTGCCTGGGAAGACATACACCGGATGGGAGTAGCCAAGGAAACCATCGATCCAGCTGTATGGAAGAGGTCCGCAGCCGGATACGCCCAGGGATTCTTCAGCTCTATGGAGCGAGTAGAGAGACAACTGTTTCAACAACCTCAAGGACCTCAAGAGCAGGGATCGCTGCTTTATCAAGTTAGAGAAAGAGTTTTGCGGATTAGGCTAATCTTATCCGCCTTTGAGGAGGCTTCTAAAAGAAAACAAGACACGTCGTTGCAAGTTGCCGTAAAGACTTGGTTTCAAAGGGTGAGTCACCAGGTTCAAGGAGCAGCTCAGTGGAAAGCTCAATTGGAGGAGCGCTCAACCCATGGAGAATCAACGGACGCTATTTCTTCCCAAGTGGAAAGTGAAGCGACGGCAGAGAAACCGCATAAGAGGGATGCCATTGACATCTATCTGTCAGACTATCAACGTTTTTTAGGTGATGACGAGTTGAGGAGAAGGTTAGAGGGACTTAGCCCTAATAGTGAAGGAACCAAGCTTGTGTTGGATGCCATCGATGTGGAAATGAGGGCTGCGAATCAGGCTAAATTCGATGAACAACTCCGCATCACACGAGTTCAAGAAGAACAAGTAAAGAAAAAACGTATAGAAGACAGAAAGAAAGCAGCAGTGGTAGCTGCAGAAGCAGAAAGAAAGGCGGCAGCAGCCAAGGCAAAGGCGGCAGAGGTAGCGGCCAAGGCAAAAGCGGCAGAGGCAGCGGCAGAGGCAAAAGCGGCAGAGGCAGCGGCAG
>JAUCBJ010001012.1:0-29913 GCA_032718475.1 Nemertoderma westbladi | reverse complement strand
GCTTACTTCTGTACTTTACTTTAAAATTAATTACCGGTAATCAGTTAATTAGGTCTGTCAGTCTGTAGCTGTAGGTACATTAAATCTATAATACAATTGTGAACGGGCTATGTCAGTATGTATATGTCGTAGCTCTATCTCTGATCTCCGCCTAACTGCCTAAACGCTCTGGTGGATGGTTACAATATTTTGTATGATGGTTTATACAGTTTATGTGTATCGGCCATGGAATAGGAAAGTTATCTATAATACAATTGTGAACGGGCTATGTATGTCGTAGCTCTATCTCCGCCTAAACGCTAAACGCTTCGGTGGATCGTTAGACAATTTTGTATGATGGCTTATATGTGTATCGGCCATGGAAAAGGAAAGTTACGCGCTAATTAATTAGGCCTAATTAATTCTCGAGATAATTAAGAATATGTTAGATCTTAATATCCTATCCATCCATCCAGTTAGGTACAATGGCCAAATCTGGCAATGATTGTGATTGCCATATTTGGCAACCAAGCAAAATCTGGCAACATTTCTGATTGCCTGATTTGGCAACTATATAAAGCCGTTGTTGCCATATTTGGCAACTTAACTACCTCATTGAATAGGCCTATGGATTATATGGTTCTGCATCATT
The DNA here is from genome assembly GCA_032718475.1 of Nemertoderma westbladi. Classification (NCBI taxonomy): domain Eukaryota; kingdom Metazoa; phylum Xenacoelomorpha; order Nemertodermatida; family Nemertodermatidae; genus Nemertoderma; species Nemertoderma westbladi. The sequence goes on along the minus strand of JAUCBJ010001012.1, from coordinate 29,282 downwards.
AAGTCCTTCTATGGCAGTATGGTCATTCCTTAGATCCTGAAATGTTAATGTTAGGCCTAGAAAAAAGGCAACGGCAGTCGGTGAGAAGTCAAAAATTGGACTTCAAGTCCAATTTTAGACTTCAAGTCCAATTTTGGACTCCGAAGTCCAATATTGGACTTTAGTACAACTCCAAGTGTACCCATACTGCTATACTGTATATATCGGTATTTAAATCAAAACTGCATCCCGCATCGTCAGTACATACATATCATGCATATTACATAATTACAATGCAACATTATTTTAATGATCAAATTAATTATTCTAAGTATTATAAGCAGGGATCGCATACATACAGTCAGACATCAGTAGTTACTTTTGGCGGTAGTGGTATGACTTTGCGGTAGCCTTACTGCCTTAGCCAGTTAGCGGTGTATACCGTACACGTACCGCGGTAGTTGAGTTATAGCTGTATAGGAGGCCTAGTTCATCCATACCCATATACCTGTCAGCCTGTGGTATTTTCGTAAGGCAAAAATAAGACTACTGTAAACTGTAACCTATTATGTTATTGAGTTAATGTTTATTGACTAATTGTTTGGATTAGGTTCACTGTGTCAAGTACAATGCACACATCTCCAACCAGACGCTATATAACATGAGTTGGAGTTGGAGGTGTCTCATTGGTTCCCCCAAGCTTGACACTAGAACAAAGCCGTCTCCGCTTTACAGGACATTGCTTTCGCCGTGAGGACCAGCCAGTGCACCTCATGGAGTGAATAAGCATGGTGGACAGCCCATGACTTTCTTGAGACGCATCTTTCTTACCGGTACTGTCTTAAAGGACACTGGCCTTGAAGATGCGGATGATCTAACAAATGTCATGCTGTCATGGGTGATAGATAAGGCTATAAGGGAGTTGTGGAGGCGCAATTTTGTCAACAAGCCGGCACAGCATTCTTAATAGGGCCTATATATATAATGTAGCTGCAATGCAGCATGCCGATTGTAGTAGTAGTTGGTTAGAAAAGCCTGCTTCTGTATGTATAAGCACATGCCCTACTGCCCTATGCCTGTATGTGGTGATAGGGCTCCTTCAATTGGTAAAGTCAAAAGTGGCCATTTATTGTTTTAGTTAGAAAAGCCTGCCTCTGTAACCTGTTCCTTTCCCCAAATTGGTTCATGTTTTATTATGTGAAGACCCCAACACGTTAATCAGTTAATCACCTTTCATTATCCAGCCGTTTTAAAATACCCTTCCTGTTGTATGGAAAAATTAGAAGAGATGGTGGTAGCATCAACTTGTAGTATTTCTTTCTGATAGGGCTCCCATAGGCTTAGACGAAATCGTAGCGTAGCTTGTACTGTAGTTAGCCTTAGCAGCAGCTGCAGTTGGCAAACCTGGCATTGCTACCAGTTTCCACCAAATATAATTTGTAATTAAATATTTGTTGGAGCATAATCCAATCTAGTCCTAAAGACTCTAAAGTCCTGGGGACATAAGGCTGTACGGTTAGAAATAACATGAATGTAAACTAAACAATATAGGCCTACTAAAAGTAAAGTACAAAGTACCTAGAATGCTAGAATGTACCATTATATTCTAAGTACAGTACGCTGAAGATACATACAGAGAGCTGCAAAGGTAACTTTACATAACTTAATAGCTGTCTGGCTGTCTCTCATCTGTCATGCTTCATGTACCTTTAAGTTTGATTCTCAATGTCACGGCCAAAATTGGACTTAAAGTCCAATATTGGACTTTTGTAATAATTCAAAGCCTTTTAAAAAAAGTTCCCCCTGGTGAATTTCAGGTCCCCCTGTTCAAAACTCATATTTTTTGATATACTTTCGATTAAAAAAATAAAATCCCGCCCGATCCAATTACCCAAGGCCCTGGAACAATTGGCTGATTTGACGTCCAATATTGGACTCACAGAAGTCCAAATTTGGACTTGAACTGGAGTCGAAGTCCAATATTGGACTCAAGTCCAATTTTTGACTTCTCACCGACTGAAAGGGGTAGGGCCAGGATACAGGTTATACTTATACCAGTAGTGGCATATTCTAAGTTCTAACCAATACAGCAATATATCCTAATAAATGAGGTGAGAATGAGAGTCAATAACACAAACACAGACTGACTGGTGATAGTTTTTTTGCTTTTTTGACATTTTTGATAGTAATCTCTGGCGCTGCTTGGGGAGGTGGTTGATTGTTGTTTGTACCAATAATAGTTTAGTAGTTAAAGATTGTAACTGTGTAATGCTGATACAATTGCCCATCAATCTAAATCATCCTTCACTCTACTCTATCAGTTCAGTATATCTATCTTTCCATTCCTACATCAGTACATACTACATACAGACATATTGAAAATAATTTCATCCCGTTTTTCATTAGCTGATTGCTGATTAGGCTGTTAGGGCCTACTAGAAACAATTTGTTGAATCCCTTAACCTGTTAACACGCGTTTTGGTTTTCTCAGTCTTTCTAAATTTTGACACTATTTTTCTTCCGTCACCCACGCCGTTTCTCAAACTTGAATGCCCCCCTTGCCACTTGCCTTCTTGCTGCCTTTTGGTGATGTTAACGTTCTGACGTTGTCAAATATTATTACGTTTATTTCCATTTCAGCCTTTGAAGCATGTGATTCTTTAGATTTGTTTATGCCTATACCATACACCATAGGCAGATAGGGCCTATACCGTATACCATACCAGTCTACCAGTACGGTATCTGTTACAGACTCATCCATCTGTCCATTAACATATTAACAACATATCAAATAGGCCTACATTCTGACATTTCATCAACTAATAATGTTTATAAATCATCACAACTCGACAAGGGCAGAAGGGTAAGCAAGCAGTAAGCAATTTTGAAGTAATTTACAATGACAGGGTTACTGACAGGGCTGCACAATAATAATTGTTGCCAAAAATGGCAACCATTATTTTTCTTTAATTCTAATGGTTGCCAAAAATGGCAATAATTATTTTAGGCACATTTCGGCCTATTGCTAAGAGAAATTCAGACGATGATTTTTTTTCTTATACGGTCAATTATATTTAAATTTCGCGCTCTTTTCACTTAACTATTTACCAAAATGCGATTTTGCTTCTGGGCGTGCGAAAATTAGAAAAATCAAAAGTTGCCAGATTTGGCAATAAACATTGCCATATGTGGCAACTTTTGAGGTTGCCAGATTTGGCCATTGTACCTAACTGCCATCCATCCAATTAAATTTGTATTAAAAAGTATTAATAGAGTGTACCAGCCAGGCAGCATATTTACAAACCACAAACAGTCTCGGCACTTGCAATGTAATTCAACCTGAATTAAGAACCAATCAGAGATCAGTTGTGACAAGGTACTTAGTACTGCAACGGTATGGGGTTTGGGAATATACCACAAACCCCAGGCGATGTCAGCACTTATTAAATGGAAAATACAGAAATAGATACAATAAAAATAAAGAAGTACCGGTACTTCGGGCAGTCGGGGGATGTATGTGTATGATGTATGTGGGCAATGGGCGTGCCGTGCAGGCAGACTGAAACACGAATTGGAATGTAGATTAGATCAGCAGTAAATATAAAGGTTAAGGGTAAGGTATACAGGTATAAGGGTTTTTTATAATAAATTTATTTACTTTTCATAAATATTGTTCTTAAATTCCATTTAAATTTTTATTAATTACCTTGAACACAGCCAACACAGGTATAATAAATATTATCAGGATTGATTTTCTATATAGCCTACATTTTTAACACCTTGCGACAGGGTCATTGTTAGATCGTATGGTATGATGGAATTTCGCCAGAACATTTACACAAAGCAAAAATCGGTTGGAAATGCAGAATAGACGCGGGATTTGAGATCATATATTATATTTGAATTTTATTTGAATTATATTTGAGCGCTTGAAATATATGGCCTTTTTTATAATTTATTTCAACATATAAACTATTGTTTGTTGGCTCCCAGGCGCGCGTTCAAATTGTATGTTTTTATGTTTGTTTTTTCCTCTATCTATATCTAAACTACTGGCTCTCGCGATATGGGGAAAGTACCGTTGGATTCAGCGTGGTCCTGGGCTCTGTATAAAGTAATTTTCACCGACATGCAGTGAATATTTTCGGTACCAGTACGGTACTTTTAGTAGTGTGACTATTAGGTCTTTTTGGTGTGTAGATAATCTGTTGAGCTGATTAGGCGACCTGACCTGACTGCTTGAATTGCTGACTACCGATACTACTTCTACAGTTCTAACTGTCTAACAGACTAGTTAATTCTGTAATTCAGTACCGGTAATTGGCCTCCTGTACTGTACTGTATTATTATACGCCACTTACAGAACTTGCTATTAATATGTAATAAATACAGTATTACTGATGACAAACTGATGATTTAAATGTGATAGGCCTAGGCCTTATCGGGTAATGTAAGCTGGACAAGCTATTCTGAGCCTGAGGTGCAAGATGCACGCATTTGCTGACTATATAATGTCGATTGATCCGCTCTCTCTTACTGTCCCTGTTTCAGTGGGTTTCGGTGTTGGACTTTTAATAACAGTCGTTGTTTTATTTCACATTCTTCGAAAACTTAGAGCCCAAATTATCGAGCTTCAAACCAATGCCGAAACCCAATTAAACCCAGTCGGTGGGAGGTATCGTAAGCGTGATAAGTTAGCGCTCGTTGGCCGAACTATGTTGCGCCGAATGAGTGGCTCATTTAGCGATGTTAAGGTACATCGACGGATTAAACAGCGATTCATTCGCGCGAGAAAGATGCTGCATAAACCTCGGATCGGCGCCGCAACTAAGTTAGTAGCCCGGGAGGCGCCTGCCTCGGTCCTGGAAGCCGATACCCTCGCACAAAACGAAACGAGTCTCCCCCCGGAGGTTATATATATGATCAGATCGATCCGAATGTTCGGTCACTTTGAACGACCCCTCTTCTTGGAAGTTTGTCGACGTTGTGTGTCTCGATTTGTTCCAGCCGGTGTCTATGTCTTTAGACCCGGTATGGCTGATAATAATATATTTATAGTTCAACATGGTCATTTGAAACTCTTTATTACTGACAATGAAGGTCGTGACAACCTTGTTAATGATGTTTATCCAGGTGAAACTATCATCAGTCTCCTCTCAGTTATTGATGTTTTGACTGGGAACACGTCTCCCTATAAGACCGTTTCAGCCAAAGCAGCTGTCGATACAACGATTTTGTGTCTCCCGGCTGAAGCTTTCTCTGCCGTCTTTCAAAAATATCCCGAATCTTTGGTTCGTATGGTGCAGATAATTATGGTTCGTCTTCAGCGTGTTACATTCCTTGCCTTGCACGAGCATCTCGGATTCACCGCTGAACTTATCAATCAGGACTTTAAGTTGGACAAGAACTTTAACGTTCATAAATTCGCGACCCAACATTCCCAATATAAACGCGATCGTTCCGGTTCCGATGACAGGGACTCCGACTCAGCGGGTGGGAATGTCGTGACGACTCCCAAAGTGTGTCGTCGCGGGAGCAATCCTGAGCCAATAGGGGGAGACTTCGAGGCGGCTTGCGGACGCGCCAGGGTCCAAGTGTTAGGGAGCAGTCCAGGTGCGCGGTCCAGCAGTGGCGCGGTGGACACGGCGATGTCCATGGGATTCGGGAATCTCGGGCCAATTCGCGAGGCCTCCCTGTCCTTCAGCGCGGATCCGAAACCGCTGGAGATAATAGACGACGACGAACAGCTGTTAGACATGGGCAAACAGGACTTGGCCAATCTATTGGACCTGAGCGACTCCCAACTGCTGGATAATAAAATCATCTTAGCCAATATAATCGCGGGGACCGTCATGGTTAAACAGGGTGACACTGACGCTAATTTATTCTTTATCGTCTCCGGCCAGTTGCATTTGTGTGAAAAGGACAAGAGAGGCCACGACCGCACCATTTATGTCGCAAATCCTGGGGATTTGGAGGGACCGCTCGCCGTTCTAACCGGCGACCCTCAGCTCTTCACTATGAAGGCCAGACAGGAATGTAAATGTATTATTATGTCGAAGGTTGACTTCTATAACTTAATGCGAGAATGTCCGGAGGTTGTTCTACCGGTAGCGCGTTGCATTGTCCGACGGATGAGTCCGTTTGTGCGGCAGATTGACTTCGCTTTGGATTGGGCGCAGACTGAGGCCGGTCGGTCCGTATACCGCCAGGGGGATCGGTCCGACTCCATATACATGATACTCAGTGGTCGTCTGCGATCCGTAGCCTCCGGGACTGATGGTAAGAAGCGGCTAGTCGGTGAGTATGGGAGGGGAGACCTCGTGGGGTTGGTTGAGGTTCTTACTCAGTCGGTTCGCGCGACGTCTGTGCACGCCGTACGAGATACCGAGATGGCGCAACTCCCGGAAGGTTTAGTTAACTTTATAAAGTTGAAACATCCGCAGGTTGTAACGCGTTTGATTCATTTATTGGGGCAAAGAATTCTAGGTCAAATAACATCTCCAATGTCGTCGAGCCATCAGTCTCTAGTCGAGGGAAGTTCCACCGATCACTCCGCCAATCTCGCCAATCTCTCCACCGTTGCGGTTATCCCAGTAAATGACAATGTGCCGGTGTCATCGTTTACTCTGGAGTTGGTTCGCGCATTGACCGAGATCGGCTCGGCGGTGCGACTCACGTCCGCCATGATCCTCGATACTCTGGGTCCGCACGCCCTGGACTCGATACACGAGTACCGACTGAGTAACTGGTTGGGGCAGCAGGAGGACGCCCATAGGATCGTCCTGTACCAGGCGGACACGGCGCTGACGCCCTGGACGCATCGCTGCATCCGCCAGGCCGACTGCATCCTCATTGTGGGCTGCGCGGACACCGACCCCGGGGTCTCCAAACTGGAGCGCCAGTTGGAACACACGGCCGTCCGCGCCCAGAAGGAGTTGGTGCTGCTGCATCGCGACTGGGAGCACCCGATCCGTGCGGCGCCCAAGGAGACCATTAAATGGCTCAACGTCCGGAGTTGGTGCACCTCGCACCACCACATCCGGTGTCCCAGACGGGTGTTCACACGTCGATCTCCCGTAAAACTCCTCGATATGTACCAAAAGATATTCGCGACGCCGGCGGACCCGCATTCCGACTTCTCTCGTCTGGCGCGATTCCTTACCGGCACTTCGGTTGGGTTGGTTCTGGGAGGCGGCGGGGCCCGGGGAATCTCCCAAGTCGGAATAATTAAAGCGATAAAGGAAGCCGGTATCCCAATCGATATGGTCGGAGGAACCAGTATCGGCTCCTTCATGGGCGCTCTATATGGCGGACTCTGCCACAATCCCATCGACGATCTTATCAAACAGTCCCGCGCTTTCTCCGATAGTATGACCTCGATGGTTAAGCGTCTCTACGATTTAACTTACCCCATGACTTCCTTTTTCAGTGGATCCCAGTTTAATCGCGCGATCGACGCCGTATTTGAAGACAAACAGATCGAGGACCTCTGGATCCCCTACTTCTGCATCACGACCGACATATCTTCGTCTAGGATGCGCGTTCACACCACCGGCTCACTGTGGCGTTACTGCCGCGCCAGTATGAGTCTGTCCGGTTATCTACCCCCTATGTGTGACCCCGACGACGGCCATCTGCTCCTGGATGGCGGCTACGTTAATAACCTTCCTGCTGATGTGATGCGTTCCTTTGGTTGCAAGACTGTTATCGCTATTGATGTCGGCTCGCAGGATTTACAGGATCTTACTAACTACGGCGATGCTTTGAGCGGCTGGTGGTTGTTATGGAAGCGGTGGAACCCTTGGGCGAGCCCGGTTCGGATTCCGGACATGCACGAGATCCAGTCGCGGTTGGCCTACGTCTCGTGCGTCAAACAACTCGAGGAGGTAAAGACGGCGAGTTACGTGCGATACGTGCGGCCGCCTATAGACCGATTCCACACCCTGCAGTTCGGCAGCTACAATGACATCTACACGGCGGGTTACCAACACGGCAAGGCGGTGTTCGACACGTGGCGAACGAACACCACTCCCGGGGTCGGCGCGCTGCCCCCGGTGGGTCCGAGCGAGCCGGCTACACTCCGGCGGCGCCCCTCCATCGATCTATACGCGGCGGCGAATCGATTCACAGACCTCGCCGAACTGATTTCTCGTATCGATAAACCCCGGGTACGAAGGGACTCATCCGTTCTCGATTCCGACTCCGACGCCTCTTCGTCCGCTTACGAGGACGTAATCGACGGTGAAGAGATCGACGATGAGGAAGATGACTTAGCTGATAGTAAGAATAACATCGATGACGACTTGTCTCTTGACGACGACACTTATGAAGCAGACAAGGAAGACGACGGGAGAGCTTAATTAATTCCCAACATGTATTCGGGGCGTAGAGGCTGCGGAGTTTTGACTCCATTTTGTAATTAGCATTAAATTTCAAATTAATTAAATTGAGATTTATTTAATAATTAATAATCGGTCCGTTATACTTCATTTTATTTTAATTGTGTATTCAAATGGTATTGTATAACAATCTATAAGTAGTTGTTATATTATATTGCGTTAAATGGGCCAATATTGTATATTTTATTATTGTTATTAGTACCGGTAATCAAATATTCGTTTGCGATTTACTTTTCATGTTAAACATTTTGTTGGCGTCTTTAATTATTGATTTTGCGACATTTGCGACCGCCGTTATAGTTTGTCACCATGACTACTAGAGTTGTAACAGAGACCTGTCACTGATCTCTGGATTCTCTGGGTATTTTTTTGGTCTCCGGATAGGTCTCTGGTTCCCGGGTATTGAAAACAGCAATTTTACCCAGAGATCAGTGATTTTGTCAAATGAAAAATAGATAATATTGTACAACATATAATTCAAAATGAAGATTTTTTCACAAATTTTTTTTTTAATTATAAATAAATCCTTTAATTTTGTTCTATTTTAATACTCAGCTTCAACAAAATTATATTTTTTCACAAAATTTTTTTTTTATTATAAATAAATCCTTTAATTTTGTTCTATTTTAAATCAGCTTCGACAAAATTATATATCACTTTACTCTATTTTTAATCATGACTCACACTAAATGTACCGGCAATCTTCTATTTAATTTAATGTGCGTTTAATCAAGATACCCTAGCACCTAAAGAAGGTTCTTAATTAAGGATGGGAGTGCTTAATTTGAGCACAAAGTTTAAAAGTAAAAGTTAAACTCTTTTCACCTTGTTGTAGGCGAACAAATTAAAAGAGAACGAGCGTAACGAGGCTTGTAAAGTGGGCGTTGCGCGAAAAGAGTTCTACACCTGTGCACTAACTATTCGTAAATGTCTAAATGACAAAGTTTATAGTAAGTTGAAAAGTATATGATTTGAACAGTTTTAATATAAGTGCCTTATTTTAATTAACAACGTATGATAGGGTATAGAAATGTTATGTATCAAAACAAATTACTGTAACATATTAATATTAACAATAACAAATTAAGAACGAATTAATAATATAAACAAAGTAATGAAACAGATTAACAACAACAAATAAAATCAAAATAATAAACAAATTAATGTAACACTTAAAAATAACAGAATTAATTAATACACAAATTTAAGTAAGCATAGATTGAATTTTATAAAGAGCAACATTTCAGCTTTCTCTGCAGCCAGACGATTTCGGCGTGGTGTATAAATTATACCAGCATGGGTGAACAGCTGTTCGGATGGCACACTGCTGGGGGTCGTAGCAAGATATATGCGTGCCATCCTGAACAATGTCGGGTACTTAGAAGAATTGTCCTTCCACCATGCCAAAACGTTGGATGAGTTATCAATTCGCTTTTCCGTGAGATATGAGCGCAGTTCGCACACCCCCTCAGCAGCCGGAGCTGTATTGTCTGATTCCATAGAGGAGGTACCCAGGTCTTCTTCCTCACTTTCTATCATTTCCTCCGCCATGGTTAGTAAGTCACTACTACGCACTGTATCTATTCTCGGGGCTTTGGCCACTGGGGGAGGCGATGGATCACAGAGTTTAATAGCAATACGTTCTGCAGCCTCACGTGCTGAACTGCGCACGCTATCCGATGAAAACAATTTTAGTTTGCGACGTGGATCCAGAATAGCGGCCAGCTGAACTGGTTCAATACACTCAATCTTGTCAAATCGTTTCTTCACAGCAGTGTGCAATGAATGCATGACAGTACGAAGCCCCATGAAGTCCGGTTCATTGTAACGACCTAAGAATAATATTAACGCCTTACTTAGAAACAATTCATCAGCAAGAGTAGCATCGCTGCCACTCAATGAGACAGTCATATCCTTGATGGGTTTAAGGATCTTGATCAGCTTGCGGAGCAGATCGATTTCATATTTAGTGAGATTTATGTCGAAAGTTGTTTCAATTTCAACACAAAAGTGTGTGTAGCTAACCTGCATTTCCAGTTGCCGCTCGACCTTGTCAAAAGTAGAATTCCACCGACGACTATCTACATCCTGAATAAATGATAATTGCTTCTGGTCATACTTCTTCTGAATTTCGCGCAAATGATGACTGTCCTTGAAGCTCTTATTAAAGTGCTGTGAGATCTTCTGGCATTTGGAGACTGCATTGTTCACAGATACTTGCACTTTGATGGCCTCGCCAACTGCCAAGTGCAATTGGTGACATGCGCAATCAAGGCTAGTCAGCCCCATGTCTCTGAATGCTCTGACCATGTTCGTTCCACCATCACGCAATACAACATGCACATCTTCTTGTTTAAGACCCCACTGCTGAAGCTCCCCATGGAACTTGGCCTCAATCGTTGCATAGTTGTGTGAATCATCAAACTCAGACGCACTGAGCACAACCTTGTAGCGCTTCGCTTCTTTATCAATGCCGTGCAGTGTGAGACTTAGCAAGCTAACCTTACAGTTTTTGTTCGTCCATATGTCGGTGGTGAATGAGTACTTTTCGAAGCACTGGATGAAGTTGCGTACCATCTCAGACAACTTATTATAGATCTCAGGCACCTTAGTTTGCGAAAAAAACGTGCGCGCCTTTATCTTATATTGCTTGCATGTGTGAAGCATTAGGCGTCGAAAACCCAACCCCTCTACATGCAAGAAGGGCAAATCGTCTAGCGCCAGCATTTCTGCAATCAGTCGATCAACTTCCTTTGCTTCAGGGCTGTCATAGGCCCATGTCCTATTTCGATTCAGGCTTTGCTCGATAGTCAGCTGTGTTTTGACAGTTTCTCTTGCAGCAATAAAGCTAGATTTCGTAACCATCTTTGAATCTCGAGCTTTCTTCATCCTCCCTTGTTCCGCTTCCAGCTCCTCCAGTTGATTGTGCTGCTTCTTGTGCACCAACCTCAGGTGCTTTTTCAGTGCAGTACATGATCCACCTCGCTTGAGCATTTTATTGCAGATTTTACATAGCCCAAATTCAGGGCCCTTATTCTCAAAGAAATGCCATGTTTGGCTTTTGTCTACCTCTATTGGGGAGAAAAGTTCAAGTGTCGATCGCGTGTCAGCTTGTTCAAGGTTTACCATCACCTCATTACTGTTCACCAACATTACTGTTGTTTCATTACCGTTTTCCACTCCTGAAGCAGCTGATACCCCACTGCCACCCATTTCAAATGCGGAAACTTCATGCAACTGGTTCTCAACCGCTGAACCAATCTCACTACCTCCAGCATCATCAAATCCCTCAAATTCCTGTGAATCCTGAAAGTAACTTTCATCAGATGAATGGCTTGATTCCATGACAAAACGTGACATATAATGATATTATAAAGGGTAGGCAAAAAATTAAAGTTATAAAATTCAAAATTCAAGTAGGCTTACCGGTACTGGTACAGAGACTATAGTTGCAATGGGATCGTGATCCTGAAAATTGGCATCCTGATGGAAAATCCCCAACCCGATGGAAAAATATCGAGATTTTTCGAGATTTGCTAAAGATGACTATATATGACTTGTATATGGCTAAATCTATTAAAAATAAAAAAAATAATAAATTGAAATAATTCTCTAGGGGTCTATAATGTTTCAGTTCTAATTATTTATTTCTACCATATACATTATATTGCATATAGCGCGTAGTGAAAATTGGCCAGACAAAAGCAACAACACAGTCGGTCATTATGCTAGAACCTCTACCGTTAGTTGTATAATGACAACCACAACATACTGATTACTGAACATAAGGCTTTAAGTTAAGGTAGATAACAATATCGGGTTACTACAGTATTAGGAGGCCTACATAAATGAAACTGAAAGTTTACACTATCAAGCAGATACCGGCGCAACAGGCCTATCTGGTTTCGTTTATACATACTGGTCTCAGTTCGTTCATGCGTACACGGTACCTGTTTGTGCTATAATCAACTATAAGTACAAAAATAAGCAAAGTCTCTGGTCTCCGGTATTTTTCAAAATAATTCTCTGGGTAGGGCTCTGGTTTACCGGGATTAAGAAAAACAGGTCTCTGTTGCAACTCTAATGACTACCGAACTTTAACGGACTCTCACTTCGATGTAGCTCGCTGGCTGGTTTGCTTACATGCGGGAATTCCTGTAACGGAGTCTGGATTTGCAATACCCGATATTGCAAATTAACTTTTAAAAATTTGAATTAAAATAAAATTAATGTAACATTTTTCTTAATGTTTGGTAAACTTTTCTAAATCATAACTATTTTTCCCTTAAATTTGTTTATTGTTGTAATAATATGTGCCGGAAATCGTCTATAAACGTCAAAACTATAATAAATTGCACAAATGTATTTCAATGTATTTATAGGGAGCCCTAAAAGGAGAAATATGGAAAAAAATAATTTAATATCATATTTATTATAATTTACGAGGTCGAATAAATGATTATGTTTATTGTGTATTTAATTTGCAATAAATAAATAATTAATTACTTTGAAAAAGTCACATCAATCAATTAGAATTTGTTCCACAATGTGTTTGTTTCAAGTTTACAATAGACGATTAGGTTAGAAATCAGTTAACTGGAGAAAACTGGTTAGCTTTTATAATAATATAACATGTTACATTAACATGTTATATGTGGACGATAACAAAGTGCCTATCGTACTTGTCCTAGTGTAGAGAGACAGCTATGGTTACGGGTTAACAACGATATACTTCAATCCATTGATAACCAGTAGAGTTGAAACAGAGACCTGTCACTGGTCTCTGTTCTCTGGATTCTCCGGGTAGTTTTTTAGTCTCTGGATAAATCTTGGTCTCTGGATAGGCTTTCCAGGATTTGGAAGTCACCTAGAATTAATTGGAAGTCACCTAGAATTAATCGGAAACTTAAGGTCCGATTATTTAGAGCAGCAGTAGTTCCAGTACTCCTCTACGGGAGTCCATGCTGGGCTCTAACTACTGAGGACACCAAATCTCTGGATGGCACATTCACAAGAATGCTACGCCGGGTTCATTGTGTCAAGTACAATGCACACATCTCCAACCAGACACTATATAACATTGGAGGTGTCTCATTGGTTCCCCCAAGCTTGACACTAGAACAAAATCGCCTCCGCTTTGCAGGACATTGCTTTCGCCGTGAGGACCAGCCAGTGCATAATCTTGTACTTTGGCAGCCTCATGGAGTGAATAAGCATGGTGGACAGCCCATGACTTTTTTGAGACGCATCTTAAAGGACACTGCCCTTGAAGATGCGGATGATCTAGCAAATGTCATGGGTGATAGGGAGTTGTGGCGGTGCAATTTTGTTGACAAGCCGGCACAGCATTCTTAAAAATGCAGCTGCAATGCAGCATGCCGATCCTAGTAGTAGTAGTAGGTCTCTGGATAGGTCTCTGGTTCCCGGGTATTGAAAACACACATTTTACCCAGAGATCAGTGATTTTTCAAATTAAAAATATATATTTATCTTAAAGTGAATTAGTAAAGTAAAGTAAAGATAAAATGAAAAATTAATATTTTATCACAAAAATGTTTTTACTATAAAAATAATTACTTTAATTTTTAACTATTTTTAATTCTCAGCTTCAACTCAATTATATAGCAACTTCTACCCTATTTTTAATCATGACTCACACTAAATGAACCGGTAATCTTCTATTTAATTTAAGGTGCGTTTCATTTTAAGTTAAATTTGCACCTAAAGAGGGTTCTTATTGAAGAATAAGGGTGCTTAATTTGAGCTCCCATAAAGTTTAAATGTAAAAGTAAAGGCAGAGCTCTTTTCACCTTGTTGTAGGTTATATATTACGGCGACCAAATGAAGAGAACGAGCGTAACGAGACTTGCAATAGGGTCGAGTAGAGTACTCGACCTGTCACTAACTATATTCCTAAATGAGCAAGTTTATAGAGTACATTAGAATGTATATGATTTTAACAGTTGTAAATTAAGTTCCTTTTTTATTTAACAAAGTCCCTATGTAGCAAAACAAATTAATGTAACACATTAACATTAACCCAAACTGTACTTGCGCTTATTTTTTCCATTACGTAAGGGTTGAATCGGTTGGATTCACTGTAATTCAACCATAAATAGTTATCAGTTCATACCTACCTGTTTGTGCCATAACCTAATTATAAGTACAAAAATAAGCAAAGTTCTAAGATAATTCATCGCCCAGGTTACGGGAGCAATCATAGTAATATAAGTTGAATGTGGTCTATATCATCTATATATATATTATTATTATTATAAACCGATGACGTGATATAGACCACATTCAACTTATATTACTAAAATAAGCAAAGTCTCTGCAGCCGGTTCCACCAACTCTCACTAACCGCTTAGTGTTAGTGCTAACTGCTTAGTGCCACTACCCTGAGCCACCCTTATGACTTAGCCTGTTCCACCAAGCTCACTAACCGCTTAGTGTTAGTGCTTACTGATTAGTGCTACTAACCTGAGCCACCCTTATCACTTAGCCTGTTCCACCAAGCTCACTAACTGTAAGTGCCACTAACGTGAGTGCGATTTGCTTAGGGACCTCTAGATATCCCTAAAAGCTACACTAACTGCTGAATTTACTTTTGTTGGTCGGATATTTTTACTTGCGATTGATTACAAATATATTTCATTTGTTTTGATTGAACCCTATCATACTGTATGTACTGTACACCACTTTACATACACATTATTTCCACTTTACATTACATGTATACATTTTACTTTATACACTTTACTACATTGTTTTTTTTTATTTTCGGAGGTGTCTATTATTTCGCCCCCATATTAACACAAAAAATAATAAAGGAAATCCATTTATATATGATTAGGATGACGGCTCGTCAGTTGATATTATATGAATCTCGTCGACGACAATACGAAATGCCAAAACAGCGGATTTTGGACAGATTTAACCCTTTCCAGGTCTACAATGACGTTGAATTTTATCACCGTTACAGGTTTGACAAGGAATCTGTCAGGTCTCTCCTACAAGAATTTAGAGATGGGTTGGTTGTCTTGCTTCGCTTCTTCTAAGAACTGCCCATTACCACCGGTTATTGTTTCGGTGTGGCCAAGTCCAGCGCCTGTCGAGCAATCTGGTTAATCCCAAATATAGTTGCAAACAATGACAAATTCATATCATTCCCAGAAGGGGACCAAAAGTGTAGGACACAGGAGAGATTTTGGATTGACAGGAATTCCTGGTATAGTGGGTGCATTGGACTGTACCCATGTTGTGGTACCAGTCGGAAAAGCAACGTGTTTTGCATTTATGGACTGCAAAGGCCACAAATCGCTCAATATCCAAGCAGTATTTTATATTATTCTGTAAATATTATGAATATTCCGTACGATCAATAAACTTATTTATGTACTCTCATATTTATAAATGTTTTTTGGTTTCGTTTAATTAATTAAATTCCATTGTCAATTTAACATATTCACAATAACATTGTTGAAAATAAGGTTATTGATATTACTCAAGATAATGTAATTTGACAGGAGTTTAAATTACAATATGAATTATAATAATAGAAATTCCACTGAGTATTTTCTATAAATTTAAAATAACATGGTTCAATAATTGTAAGACAACATAAAGTAAATTAATGGCTACCGATAAAATTAACCTTCGGCATGTCTTAAAAATATACTTCGTATTGATAATCTTAGTAATTATAAATCGCGGCAAATAACATGTATCCACGTATGGTAGAACTCACTTCCAGCCAATATGCCATCTACAGTACCTGCAGTATTTTTAATGATTATGATAAATCACCCAGGAAACAGCTTTGTTTGAAATAAAATAAGCTTAGTGCGGCTTTTAGGGAGGCAGTAAGTGCCACTAAGCATAGGGTTAGTGTAAAGGCCATGATACACCACAGGAGTGGCGAGCGGCAGCGGCAGCGGCGAGCGGCAGCGGCGAGCGGCAGCGGCGAGCGGCAGCGGCGAACGGCCGCGGCAAGCGGCCACTTTTTAAAAATAGAACACATTATTTTCTATGGGTGATGATACACCACAAATGGCTGCTGCCGCTCGCCACTCCTATATTGTTTCATACTAAAAGTCGCCGCTCACATCGGCCGCTCGCCGCGGCCGCCCGCCGCTCCTGTGGTGTATCATGGCCTTTAGTGGTCGCGGTGGGACAGTTTAATTGAGTGCCACTAACACCACCCTAAGCGGTTAGTGGCACTAACTTGTTAGTGAGAGTTGGTGGAACCAGCTGCAGGTCTCCGGTATTTTCCAAAATAATTCTCTGGGTAGGTCTCTAGTTCACCGGGATTAAGAAAAATGGGTCTCTGTTTCAACTCTAATAACCAGTCTACTGTACTGCTTGTAGCATTGGATCTTAGCGCAGCATTCGATACCGTAGACCACCATGGATTGGTGTTTCTGGTACTGCACTTAAATGGTTTCTATCTTATCTTTCCAACAGATATCAGCCTAATTGGTAGCAGGTATTCTAGAACGTTACTTGTCAAACACGTCCCACATGCAGGTTTTTTGGCGCTAAATGTGGCGCCAGCACCATAGCACATGGCCGTGATTGGCAGGAAGCTCGATGGCGCCAGCAGCGCCATCGAGATTTCTCAAAGATTCGCCCCATTATTGCATATTCTATGACAACGGTACAATATCGGTATTAAATTAAAAATATTAAAATTAAAATAGATTCCCACACAGACTCATATTGTTTGTGGTGGTGGGGTGGGCACATAATTTGAAATTTCAATTTGTTAAGTTGTCATGTTATGTTATTTAGTTAATTATAGTGGTTTTATTATCTTGTCACTGCGAATTTAGTTAGTTACAAAAGAATAGTTTACTTTTCAAATAGTTTATATACGTTTATTTTAATTAAAATTACAAGAATTGAATTTGAAACGTTAGGCCCCCCTCACACGGAGCAACTTGTTTCTGAAACTTGTTGCTGGAACACCTCACACACAGAAACTTGTTGCTGCAACTTGTTTCCGAAACTTGTTTCTGTGTGTGAGGGGGGCCAGCAACAAGTTGCTGCAACTTATTTCCGAAACTTGTTTCTGTGTGTGAGGGGGGCCAGAAACAAGTTGCTGCAACTTGTTTCTGTGTGTGAGGGGGGGCCAGCAACAAGTTGCTGCAACTTGTTTCTGTGTGTGAGGGGGGCCAGCAACAAGTTGCTGCAACTTGTTTCCGAAACTTGTTTCTGTGTGTGAGGGGAGGCCAGCAACAAGTTGCTGCAACTTGTTTCTGTGTGTGAGGAGCCCAGCAACAAGTTGCTGCAACTTGTTTCTGTGTGTGAGGGAGCCCAGCAACAAGTTGCTGCAACTTGTTTCCGAAACTGTTTCTGTGTGTGAGGAGCGGCCAGCAACAAGTTGCTGCAACTTGTTTCTGTGTGTGAGGAGCGGCCAGCAACAAGTTGCTGCAACTTGTTTCTGTGTGTGAGGAGCCCAGCAACAAGTTGCTGCAGGACTTGTTTCTGTGTGTGAGGGAGGCCGGGGGGCAGCAACAAGTTGCTGCAACTTGTTTCTGTGTGTGAGGAGCCCAGCAACAAGTTGCTGCAACTTGTTTCTGTGTGTGAGGAGCCCAGCAACAAGTTGCTGCAACTTGTTTCCGAAACTTGTTTCTGTGTGTGAGGAGCCCAGCAACAAGTTGCTGCAACTTGTTTCCGAAACTGTTTCTGTGTGTGAGGAGCGCCAGCAACAAGTTGCTGCAACTTGTTTCCGAAACTTGTTTCTGTGTGTGAGGGGGGCCAACAACTAGTTGCTGAAACTCCGTGTGAGGGGAGGTAAAAGTCAAAATCGGGAAAATTTGCGTGGCATACTTTATGAACGCCCCAATATAAATTTATATGAATGCTAGTTTTTTTTTAATTTTGATTTATTTTTGCTGCGCACATAAACTACGTAGTAAGCCTACTGATACTACTGGTTAACCAGTAGGTGGTGAAGTAGTAGTACGGCGGTAGTGGTAGTATTGTCTATGGCGCCTGGCGCCATAGAAAGTTTGATCGATGGCGCCGACAGCGCCATAAACAAATTTCAAAAAAGAAACCCTGCGCCACAGGGTTCGATTCTCTGTCCAATTCTGGTCAGTTTATACACGAGATCTTTAGCCTCAGTAATCAGCCTCTCTCATCATCATTTTTTCATTTAAATTTTGTGCGCTTAGAGCGCCATGTATAAGCGCGATACAAATGCGCATTTATTATTATTATTATTATATTTAACTTTTGTTTGTAATATACCGGTAGATTTCCTGTTGTCATTGTTCAGTGTTAGCAATAAATTAATTATAGCATTAGTCATCTCCCTCATCAGAGTATTTATTACGCCGGTATAATGAGAAGTATTCCGCCGAGGTAGACATTAGACTCCAGATGGCAATAATACAGTAATATAACAGTAACGGCTTAACGGTACAGTCTGGCAATACTGTACTATTATTTATAAGTACAGTAGGATCGTGAACCCTCCAGGCTTGCCAGCTTTTTAGATTAAATTATAAATAATTTCTTCTATCAGCTTGTTGATACTAAACGCATTTTTTTGTAACATTTTTTTTTAATTTATCCATAACTTTCATTAAATTACATGATATTTACATTTACATGATATTACATGATTACATGTTGTTAGTGCTGCCGTAGCCGGCTAATGCCTGGTCTTGTACACTTGTACAGCCCGAATGCAGCAGCTGGGGGGGGGGGGGGGGGGGGGGTACTTGTAAGGTAAATAAAAATAAATTGGAGTGACTCGAACATACTTGAGGTAGGTCCACTGTTATGTTAGTGATAAGGATATGCAACATAAGTGTAGCGGTATAGGTAAGTGATTATAAGTTGAGTTTACATCGTACATAAAGGGATTCTACTTTATGTTTATATAGGTTCAGTCGTGGGAATATAGATAATAATTGATAAATGGGAGGAGGGGAGACCTGGAAGTGGTTGAAGTAGATACATCGGACTTTTGTCCAATTTGATTCGAAGCAGTTTTAGTGAAAATAAACTACGTTATTTATCATGCAATACGTAATGGGGTAGACGACTCGGAAATTTTTTTTCGAGTGTTCGTTGGTTTCATGTGAAAGAGCATGTGAAAAAAACCCAGAGAGCAATTTTACTTAAAAAAATTAATATTGGCCGAGTTATAGCAATTTTAAAACGCAAAATTAGCAACATCGAAAAATCAGGCCGTTTCAGAAAACTGCACGAGTGACGTCAGCCATAACACAGCAACAGTTGTCAAGCGCAGTTGATTGGCTAATATAAAGTATAATATTGCAGTATCTAAAATAAAACAAATAATAAAGAGTATTAGAAATAATATAGAGTATTTATTTGTATGTGTATTTATGTTGTGTTAAGAATCGATTCTAGGGTAGCGGTATGGAGGCATATTATTAATATCAAGTTAATTATTCTAGAATAATATTTATTTCGCCCATACCTGTACCATATAGGCTAGCTGTGGCTGAAAACAAATATAGCTAGCTAAATACTGCCAGGCGTTTCATTAATCTATTTTTTAATTGTTTTTACAGCGAACAATGCGGGATGGGTAGATTAGCACTAGATGGAAATTATTTAGATTTTTTGGCTAGAGTTCCGTATAGAACTGCATTTATAAAACATATGTCATTGTTACTATGGTAACATTGAAGAGTTCTAGAACAATAGAAAAGTATTATATACTATTCTAGAACATAAATAAAATAAAAAATATAATGTTCTAGAACACATAGCTAGTTTCTTTTTTATTTTAAAATAGCTAGTAAATTAAAAAAAATATCCAATTTGGTAGATAAATTTTCTAATAAATAAATAATATAAATAAATAATTTTTTTTGTATTACTAGCTATTTTAAATCTGAAGAATAACTAGCTATATGTTCTAGAACATTATATTATTTGTATTATTTATGCTCTAGAATAGTGTATATGTTTAATACATATAATATTACATAAATAAAATAAAAAATAATAATGTCGTGACCATAGAGCCAGAACAACACATACCACAATTTGTCAAAAAAAAAAATTTTCACCAAAATTACTCAAGATGGCGTTCTATATCTTATGTTAAAATCCTAGACTTGTATGTCAGTCCGTTTAGGAGATATGGAAAACCAGAACAACCCCACAGCATAAAAGTTGAAAACTGTGAGAGGTAAAACAACACATACCACACTTTTCTCTATCATACTTTGCCAGGAAAAACAACACCATTCAATAGTCGAGGAATGACGTGAGTTATTATGTTTCTGTGATAAAATCCTAGAGGTAAAACAACTCACACAGACTAAAGTTAATGTTAAATTTCAGTATGTGTTGTTTTGACTCTTTGGAAAATAACGAAAAAACAGTTTTTTTCATTAACAAAATTTATTCTGAATCTAGCCACTATTATAAAATGTATCATTGTATCTTCCCAGACCTCTCTCGAAAAAATCAGGAGACGGGATCCATATAGAGGGAAATGAGAAGGTTTTTTGCATTTTCCTCGAAACCACATTTTTTGGTGAGTGTTGTTCTGGCTCTTAGGTCACGATGTTCTAAAACATATATATAGCTAGTTTTTTCTTTAATTTTAAAATAGCTAGTAAATTTAACAAATAATACAATTTGGTACCGGCAGATAAATTTTTTAATAATAATATAAATAAATAATTTTTTTATTATTACTAGCTATTTTAAATTTAAAAAAATTACTAGCTATATGTTCTAGAACAATAATTTTTTTATTTTATTTTTGTTCTAGAATAGTGTATAATATATATTTTTTGTTCTAGAACTCTTCACTGTTTCCATGGTAACAATGATTCATGTTATAAAAATGCAGTTCTATACGGAACTGTTACCGTTTTTTTGTCAGTTCACTGTAAAGTGTTACTGGTACTAGTGTTGCCCGTGTCAACATTATTCTTCCTGTATTTCATAATAGCTGTTTTTGGCTAAAGAAAATGAAAACAAATGTTTGTGGTAGCTAGTGTTTTCAATGGTATGTACTGTTTTAATATTGTAGCTAGTGTTTTTATAAAATACCACAAAATCTTATTTTTTTGATGCCATTTCAGATGCCATTACACCAACGCATGTGGTAGAAGTAAAATGTCCAACATCAAAACATGCCATTCAAAAATCTTATCTTTCACAATCGAATATCGTAAGCGCTAAATTCATGGCACAAATCCAACTTCAAATGCATCTTTGCTAATAAACAATGGGCCTTGTTTAGCGTCGCAGATCCATCTTTTGAAATAAACGGCGAAGTGGAAATAGTTGAAGTATCATATGATTCCATATACATGCAAAGTTTACTGAAAAGTAGTCGTAGCTTCTGGAAGGAATATATATTTCCCAAAATTGTGAAAAATAGATAATTAAAAAATGTAAATTATAGTTTATAGTTCAACTAAATTCTGATTAATGCTGATTGTATTGAGATGGCAGCTGAAGATATTTTTACTACGTCATCAATTAGCAGGGATTATCTTGAAAGGAATCACTGAATGGGGTTCCAACATCTTGTATTCCCGTATACGTCTTATTAACCTTTCCACATGGACTAACTATCAATGCTATTTGGAATTCAATAATTTAACTTGTATAAAAATAATTGCAATCGAAAAAGTGCGAATCCACAATCTAATCCAAAGTAATCTAAGTTTTGAAGCTTAATGAAAACATCAATAAGCTACTGGATTTCTACCACCCTGGCAGTTTTAGCTACAAAATATGTCTTATTTTACTAGCTAACAACTGTATAGTTTGGGATAAATAAATATTATTCTGGAATAATTAACTTGTTATGAATCAATTTCCGCCATAAAAATATCAAATAATGTATTCTTAAGGCCGCGTTCACACTACCGAGTCAAAGTCAAAAGACAAAATGTAAATCACAAAACATGAAATATAATTTTTTCTAGAATCCCCTTATGTATTATATTAGGCCTATATAATGTATTATTATTTATTATTGCTAGCTAGCTATATTTATTTTATTTTGACTTTGACTCGGTAGTGTGAACGCGGCCTTACACAACACAAAAACACACCAAAGAAATATTAGCTACACTTATTGTAGTTACTAAGATATTTTTTAAGATTTGTTTGTAATGAATGTTACGAATATAAAAAAAGTTCAAGAACAAATTGCAGAATATGTTGTATTTATTTAAAGGAATAAAATAGCCTCGTGCAGATGCAATACCAAGCAAGTTTTAAAAGCTCATATCTCAGCTATTTTACGGCGAAATTTAGATTGTTACACATTTGTATTCCTGCAATAAGAATACCTGCAGTGTAACTTGTGCAATATCGACGGAGACACTTTTTTAAACGTTTGTAGCTAAAAAATGAGAGCAAGAATAAAAATTCTGACTCACCCACCCAGGAGGAGTTGCGTGGACCAATCGTCAATGTTTCAAATTTCATTCGATTTGTAGAAACATTGGGGTGGACGCTAGACCAATATGGTCTGGGAGGTAGGTAACCTTATCTCTTTCTACCGAATAAAGGCTTACCAATAATATGGTCTGGGGGGTAGGTAACCTTATCTCTTTCTAACGAATAAAGGCTTACCAATAATATGGTCTGGGAGGTAGGTAACCTTATCTCTTTCTACCGAATAAAGGCTTACCAATAATATGGTCTGGGAGGTAGGTAACCTTATCTCTTTCTACCGAATAAAGGCTTACCAATAATATGGTCTGGGAGGTAGGTAACCTTATCTCTCTCTACCGAATAAAGGCTTACCAATAATATGGTCTGGGAGGTAGGTAACCTTATCTCTCTATACCGAATAAAGGCTTACCAATAATATGGTCTGGGAGGTAGGTAACCTTATCTCTTTCTACCGAATAAAGGCTTACCAATAATATGGTCTGGGAGGTAGGTAACCTTATCTCTCTCTACCGAATAAAGGCTTACCAATAATATGGTCTGGGAGGTAGGTAACCTTATCTCTCTCTACCGAATAAAGGCTTACCAATAATATGGTCTGGGAGGTAGGTAACCTTATCTCTCTCTACCGAATAAAGGCTTACCAATAATATGGTCTGGGAGGTAGGTAACCTTATCTCTTTCTACCGAATAAAGGCTTACCAATAATATGGTTGGACCTCTCTCTACCGAATAAAGGCTTACCAATAATATGGTTGGACCTCTCTCTACCGAATAAAGGCTTACCAATAATATGGTTGGACCTCTCTCTACCGAATAAAGGCTTACCAATAATATGGTTGGACCTCTCTATACCGAATAAAGGCTTACCAATAATATGGTTGGACCTCTCTCTACCGAATAAAGGCTTACCAATAATATGGTCTGGGAGGTAGGTAACCTTATCTCTCTATACCGAATAAAGGCTTACCAATAATATGGTCTGGGAGGTAGGTAACCTTATCTCTCTCTACCGAATAAAGGCTTACCAATAATATGGTCTGGGAGGTAGGTAACCTTATCTCTCTCTACCGAATAAAGGCTTACCAATAATATGGTCTGGGAGGTAGGTAACCTTATCTCTTTCTACCGAATAAAGGCTTACCAATAATATGGTTGGACCTCTCTCTACCGAATAAAGGCTTACCAATAATATGGTTGGACCTCTCTCTACCGAATAAAGGCTTACCAATAATATGGTTGGACCTCTCTCTACCGAATAAAGGCTTACCAATAATATGGTTGGACCTCTCTCTACCGAATAAAGGCTTACCAATAATATGGTTGGACCTCTCTCTACCGAATAAAGGCTTACCAATAATATGGTTGGACCTCTCTCTACCGAATAAAGGCTTACCAATAATATGGTTGGACCTCTCTCTACCGAATAAAGGCTTACCAATAATATGGTTGGACCTCTCTCTACCGAATAAAGGCTTACCAATAATATGGTTGGACCTCTCTCTACCGAATAAAGGCTTACCAATAATATGGTTGGACCTCTCTCTACCGAATAAAGGCTTACCAATAATATGGTTGGACCTCTCTCTACCGAATAAAGGCTTACCAATAATATGGTTGGACCTCTCTCTACCGAATAAAGGCTTACCAATAATATGGTCTGGGAGGTAGGTAACCTTATCTCTTTCTACCGAATAAAGGCTTACCAATAATATGGTTGGACTTTGAATGTTGTTTATTTGCCTAAACACTCATTCTCTCATTCTCCATAATAATGACTATTATTTGATAGGCACACTGCTAATAGGATTGCATTAATTCGTTCAATTATTTAGTACAAACTACCTATTATTTTATATAAAATACAATTAATTAATGCGGTATTGACCATAGACCAGGCCTGCCTTCACCACGAGACAGGGGGTGGACTCAAACCAAGCTGCTCCTTTATGGAGAGGAGCAGTTTGCATTGGCCCGTTATTCTATCCAAAAACAATAAACGAAAGTAAATAGAAAACTGTTACAGTTATATTATTGGGAGTATTCAGCTGTTATTTGCGTCGATTTTCCAGTGGAGATGGATCCCCCTATCCGCAACTGTTCTACACCATGACCCGTAATATGGGTGTTCGGACACTTCCCCCCCGGACACTTCCCCCCGGACAATCCCCCCCCCCCCGCTCAAGTAGGACACTTCCCCCCCGGACACTTCCCCCCCAGAAACTTCCCCCCCCCCGGACACTCCCCCCCCCCCGGACACTCCACCCCCCCCCGGACACTCCCCCCCCAGACACTTCCCCCCGGACACTTCCCCCACTGACACCCCCCCCCCAGACACTTCCCCCCCGACTGTTCTTAACTTCGCACATTCGTATTTTTCATTTTGTAAGGTAAACGGACCGCTTGTATCCAGATAAATTGTATCCAATTTTCCTTTCGTAGCTCAGAAAGTGATCTTTTGCATCCCGATTTTACATTTTATATCCAAGTTTTATTTATGGCTTTTATCAATGCAATTACATCGTATTGTTTGCTAATCTTTAAACAATTAATTAGATGACCTATAAATTCCATCCCCCGAATGATATACGGTTTTTATTAACTATAGAATTATAATAATTAATTGTTTTAATTATAGGTATTATTATGTAATAGTCTTCTTCAAATTGTAGCAGATGGGGATGAATATTATTGTTGCAATCAAAATTATACCTCTCCAGGGTACAATCGACATGCGTCGACCTGTATTCTGTGTTCAGCATTACATATTGATATACATATTACTAGCATGAAATTTGAAACAGAGATAGTTTCACCTCCCTCCTCCTTGCTGGGTGAGCCAGAATTTTTTATTTTCGCTTTCATTCTTTTGCTACAAGCGTTTGAAAAAGGTGTCTCCGTCGATATTGCATCAGTTAAATTAACCTAAATTTCGTCTCTGAGTGGGAGCTATGCAGCCATTCCTGATCCCAGTAACACCTCCCAATAAAGCTTATTTGAAAATAAAATCAATCATAATAAATCTTTATGGTCCCCATTTCTGGAAAAATTATAAAATATTATATCTTATCAAATAAAAATAAGAGTTTATTAAAACATTTTAACCACTTTAGGTACTTTAGTGACGATTTATATGAAAATGCGGAGAGGCTGCATCGCGCGTGGGGGAAACCCTACAGTGTGGTAATGAATGGGCTGGGTCCGGACCCGAGTCCAACTCGCCATTATTATTATTTATTAGTAAAAGTCGGTTTTACCGACGGTTTAAAAAGAGGTGCACATTTCATTTATGGGCTATTGAATTAAAACGCATGTATGTATAACTGTAAATTAGAAGTAAAATTGCACAATAATAGGAGTACATTATAGGGCGTGGGGGAAACCCTACAGTGTGGTAATGGGCTGGGTCCGGACCCGAGTCCAACTCGCCATGATCCGCGGTGCTTCCCACTGCCTCCGTGGATCCCGGGTGAATTGGCGCAGCGGACTGGGCCTGGAGGACGGTGCAGGGCTGCCCTCATTGGCCTATTACTAGGCAACCGGCAACCGCCCCTTCACGTAATAAAACATTTTAAATACATCAAATACTAAATACTTGATTAACAAAGTATAGTTTTTAATTGTGTTGTGTTTGTACTCGTGTTTTGTGTTCTCGTCTCGTGCCTAATATTTGTTTTTTTCTACTACATTTATCATCCAATAAAAAGAGAGATTAAGATTTATATGAAAATTCTCAAAGTATGACGAGTTTATTACCGAGTTTATAACTACTGTATATCACTATGGCTGAGCAGTTAGTCAAAACCTATAAATTGTTCATCAGTTTCATCTCCACCCTCCACAGAAACTCCTGTACTCCCCACTCCATCTTCTACACCCTCCATAGATTCTCCTGTATTCCAAACGTTATCTTGTATAGCCGCCACGGATCTTTCCATACCCCCCACTCCTTCAAAACCTGTAAATTGGTCATTACCACCTGTACCTTCCACTCCATCTTCCCCACCCTCCTCAGATCCTCCTGTACTTCTCACCCTGTCTCCCACACCCTCCATAGATCCTCCTGTACTTCTCACCCTGTCTCCCACACCCTCCACAGATCCTCCTGTACTTCTCACCCTGTCTCCCATACCCTCCACAGATCATCCTGTACTTCCCATTCCGTCTCCCACACCCTCCACAGATCCTCCTGTACTTCTCACCCTGTCTCCCACACCCTCCCCAGATCCTCCTGTACTTCTCACCCTTTCTCCCACACCCTCCACAGATCCTCATGTACTTCTCACCCTGTCTCCCACACCCTCCACAGATCATCCTGTACTTCTCACCCTGTCTCCCACACCCTCCACAGATCCTCCTGTACTTCTCACCCTGTCTCCCACACCCTCCATAGATCCTCCTGTACTTCTCACCCTGTCTCCCACACCCTCCACAGATCCTCCTGTACTTCTCACCCTGTTTCCCACACCCTCCACAGATCCTCCTGTACTTCTCACCCTGTCTCCCACACCCTGGACCCATAACTGCAGTTAACTGCCCATAACTGCAGTTATTCTCCAACCTTATAGAGATTTATTGGTACTAGTACTAGTGGAATGCTAGTGGTGAAAGGATTCCAAATATGTAAAAAATATTTGAATTTGGTTGGGAAATAGCTGAGATATGGGCATTCGAATGTTGTATGTACAGTATTTGCTTCCACGGCAGGCCATTTATTCTATTTAATAAATACACAATGTTCTAGAACATTTTGCTTGTATGAATATCCATATACTACACCCTCCTAGTATTATTATTAAGGGCATTGCATTGTTACCAAGCTACCATGGCGTTCTATACTAAGTATAGGACGCCATTCAAGCTACTTATGAGAAAACAAAATGTTCCAGAATATTGTGTCTTTATTAAATAAATAAACGCCTTGCAGCGGAAGTAATTACTGTACATGCAACATTCGAATCCAATATAACAGCTACTTACGAACCAAATTCAAATATTTTTACATATTTGGAATCCTTGTACGGCCAGCTTTCTATTGTTACCAACAAACTACTATAAGGTTGAAGAATAACTGCAGTACGACTGGTGCAATATCGCCGGAGACACCTTATTCAAACGCTTGTAGCTAAAGATTGAAAGCAAAAATAAAAATTCTGGCTCCCCCTGTAAAAGCCTTTGCTGAATTGCCCCGTTATTTTTATTATCTTTTACATTAAAATACTCTGTAGTTGATTTAATAAGTGTAAGAGACCGTATTATTGCTGTATCGGTGTTTTTAGAGGATCTAAGACCTATTTCCTCCGTATGTGTACTGTGAAAGGCATATTTTATGATTCTATGGCAATTCGTGACGCAAAAGGGTGATAGCTACTCTTGAACAGTAGTTACTATGACTACGGTTAACAGCTGACATTCATACGTGTTGATTTCCTTTGTTCTACGGCGTCTCTCAGTTCAGTCAGCCAATTAGAGCGTTTTTGTGGCTCCTTGTACAGAAAATTTCCGAGAAATGACGCAATGCCTATGTGCAGTGTTTACATTCAGTCCTGAGCCAAAGAAAGAACGGCTTGGAAGTATTTTGTGCTTTACTGTTTTTAGTCTTACACTAGTAGGTTTAATTATAAAGGGCATATATCCTTTAACTCATGGAATCACTGCTGACTGATCATACATGCTGACTGCTGAAACATTGCAAACTCATAACAATCAGTGTTTTCATTGTTGTTTTATACTGCTATTTACCGTCAGTTCTTCATAATATGGTTGATGAATAATTATATTTGGAATAACGATAAATAACCCCGAAACCCAATATTCTTGATATACCGAAGGTAAGAGAGAAGGGTTACAGATAAACGATTGTGACTTATGTTAAAGTGGTTTGAAGTGAATCTAATGTTATTTGATAGACCCTACATGAGTCAGTCTGTGTTCCTTTTATATGTGACTAAAATCAGTGAAGATTGGCAGATTAGTGTGCAGTATTGTGCAGCATTGTGTATGAGTGAGTCTGTTAAAGAAGCAATTCCTAAAGAATGCGCCATATATGTGAATTATAATTAAGCCATATCGTTGTGAGTAGTTTAAGTCATAACTCTGTTTATATAGATAAAGCGCCACGTCCTAAAGGAACTGTTAATATTACCGAAGGTGAATAATATTGTCAGAGATTATATAGTACTGTCAGTCGAATAATACATTAGGCTTACATAGCAATAAAATTAAACCGTCGAACCCAATCTCCCGGGAATATCCAGCGGGTGAATGATCGCGCACAGATTGGTTTCGACTAGTGTAGTGAATCAAATACTTGTCATAGACTAAAAACCGATTTAATATCTAGAAGACATCTTAATTTGGTGGGTTAAACTGCCAAAGGTCTGAAAGCGCGAACATTAAAGGATATAGCTTCTTTATTGCAGTAAGCAATAAAGTCGAAAGTACCGGTCGACCGGTAACCAGTAGGCCTGACTGCCTGATCAT
>JAUCBJ010001011.1:0-50935 GCA_032718475.1 Nemertoderma westbladi | reverse complement strand
TCAGCTGAAATACAAGAGGGGTCTAAGATATAATGTTGATCAAGTGTAAGGCATCCAACCACCAACCAATTGTTTTCCAGAAATATTACCATTTCAGATAGTAATCTTTCATTTACATGTGGATACCTTCATTCATGTTAAGTGAGTTTGAAACGATTCTGATTATTATAATTTATTATCGTTTCAATGTGTGCTTGGCGTACACGGAATATCCAAGGGTAATGAAATTATAACAGCTCTGTTGGGAAAAGCCTTTACCTCACCGGCCATTGGCGACCCTTGTGTAGTACTGTGTGCCCTGATTTCACTGTGGCGGAGAGGTTGGTTACTCTAATCTGTAGCATGCAGGTTTTGCAGCGGAACCCTTTTTATAAATATTTTTTTAAGAGATTTAACACCACATAATATAGTGGTCAAAATTTTCCGTTGCATGACTTGTATTGTTATTGGTTGGCCTAAGTTTAATTTCGAACCACGCCTTTGGTTCGAGTTGTTAATGCTTTGCCCCGATTGTGATCGAAGAGAGTGTTGACCCGTGAACCCCTGCTGGGTTCACATGGGTTGTTGATGTTAACCCTAAAGCTCTGGCCTAAATTGACCCTTTAGGATACTTTCGCATCATCGCTCGATGCGGACCCAGTTCGATAGGTGGTGGGGAGGTGAGGCCTATTGAATTGGCTCCTATTGGTCGATTGGGCCACCTTCGGTCTCTCACAGTGAACAAAGCCACTCAGCTTTCAAAACATGAGTACGGCTATTTATCCCTGTATATTGTGCATAATTAATTGTGTGTATTTATTTTTATATGATAATAATAATAATATTGGTTTGTGCGTGTAATAATTATTTGTGTATATTATTATGATATTATTTTACTGGATTACTGGACCTCTATTTTAATAAATCCGGCGATAAATTCCGGTTAATTGAATTATATTGCAATTAATGCAATTGGAGATGATTTGTACATTAATTATGTGGATCCAAGCAAGGACAGTATTGGAGTGGGGCGAACCACGAAGTTATCAAGCTTAGATAAGAGATGCACTATTTAAACCTTGTTTCTGTCTGTCAGTCTCAGCTCACCTTAAGCCCCTGGTATCGATAAATATATACATAAACTAAAGTCCATAGACGCAATGATAAAATAGCAGCTGGTGTTCATGAAAATCCCCCCCCCCCCCCCCCCCCCCCCCTCTGTCTCATGAACATATATCTGTCTACTATAATAATACATTGGAATTATCAATCCCCCTTATTTAAAAAATAAGAAATTGTATACAGTAGTTTTTGTAAAAACACTAGCTACCATAAAAATTTCTTTTACTCGCGATATTTTCGATATTTTTCATCTTGCGATATTTTTACTCGCGATATTTTTACTCGCGATATTCTTCAAGTCTACATTATTTTCACCAATACTAACAACACCGACCTATACTAAGCTATAACAATGAAATACAGTGCTATACCGACGTATGCAATACAGAGGTATGCCGAACTACACATTAATTTAGATCCTAGACACGAACTTAGATCCCTGGAAGTGAAGCATCCTAGATACGAACTTAGATCCGAAAGCAACGTGAACATAGATCCTGGAAGCGAACTTAGATCCTAGATGTGAACCTCAGATCCTGGAAGGGAACTTAGATCCTAGATACGAACTTCGATCCGAAAGCAACGTGAACTGAACATAGATCCTAGATGTGAACTTAGATCCTGGAAGCGAACTTAGATCCTAGATGTGAACTTAGATCCTGGAAGCAACGTGAACATAGATCCTAGATGTGTACTTAAATCCTGGAAGCGAACTTAGATCCTAGATGTGTACTTAAATCCTGGAAGCGAACTTAGATCCTAGATATGAACCTAGATCTTGGAAGCAACACGATCTCTGATACTACTGTAGATGAGAACATAGATCCTATACACGAACCTAAATCATAGATGCGAACTAGATCCTGGAAACTAACTTAGATCCTAAGCACGAACTTAGATCCTGGAAACGACGTACTGAATCATACTGATCGAGCCGAATAGAACTGATCAAGCCGAGTCGTTCGATATATATGTATTTGCGCCCTTCGAGCAGCACGTGAATTACATCAAATAATAGACACATTGTTTGACTTTGTCCCTTCGAGCAGCACGTGAGTTTTGCTTTGACCCTTCGATATATGTATTTGCGCCCTTCGAGCAGCATGGGGTGTCGACTCAGACCGAGCCGAGCCAAGCCGAGCCGAGCCGAGCCGAGCCGAGCCAACCGAGCCGAGCCGAGCCGAGCCGAGCCAAACCGAGCCGAGCAAAAACCGAGCCGAGCCAAGCCGAGCCGAGCCGAGCCGAACCGAGCCGAGCCGAGCCGAGTCGAGCCGAGCCGAGCCGAGCCTGAAGGGTATTTGCTTTAGTTAACTACTGTGTGAAAAGCGAATTTATAATGTTACCCATACTTCAGGTAAATGAATTTTTAGATATTTTTGTACTGAAGGCAAGGATTTCTGATATAATTAAAATACAAGACAGGGGCTTGTTTCGATATATGTAGTTGCGCCCTTCGAGCAGCACGTGAGTTAATCAAATATTAGACACAATGTTTGACTTTGTCCCTTCGAGCAGCACGTGAGTTTGGCTTTGACCCTTCGATATATGTATTTGCGCCCTTCGAGCAGCACGTGAATTACATCAAACAATAGACACATTGTTTGACTTTGTCCCTTCGAGCAGCACGTGAGTTTTGCTTTGACCCTTCGATATATGTATTTGCGCCCTTTGAGCAGCACGGGGAGTCGACTCAGACCGAGCCAAGCCGAGCCAAGCCAAGCCGAGCCGAGCCGAGCCGAGCCGAGCCGAGCCGAGCCGAGCCGAGCCGAACCGTGCCGAGCCGAGCCGAGCCGAACCGAGCCGTGCCGAGCCGAGCCAAGCCGAGCTGAGCTGAGCCGAGCCGAGCCGAGCCGAGCCGAACCGAGCCGAGCCGTGCCGTGCCGAGCCGAGCCGAGCCGAGCCGAGCCGAGCCGAGCCGAGCCGAGCCGAGCCGAGCCGAGCCGAGCCGGGCCGAGCCAGGCCAGGCCAGGCCAAGCCGAGCCGAGCCGGGCCGAGCCGAGCAGAGCCGAGCCGAATCAAGCCGAGCCGAACCGAGCCGAGCCGAGCCTAGCCGAGCCGAGCCGAGCCGAGCCGAGCCGAGCCGAGCCGAGCAGGCCGAGCCGAGCCGAGCCGAGCCGAGCCGAGCCGAGCCGAGCCGAGCCGAGCCGAGCCGAGCCGAGCCGAGCCGAGCCGAGCCGAGCCGAGCCGAGCCGAGCAGGCCGAGCCGAGCCGAGCCGAGCCGAGCCGAGCACGAGCCGAGCCGAGCCGAGCCGAGCCGAGCCGAGCCGAGCCGAGCCGAGCCAGGCCGAGCCAAGCCGAGCCGAGCCGAGTCGAGCCGAGCCGAGCCTAATCGAGCCGAGCCGAGCCGAGCCGAGCCGAGCCGAGCCGAGCCGAGCCGAGCCGAGCCGAGCCGAGCCGTGCCGAGCCGAGCCGAACCAAGCCGAGCCGAGCCGAGCTGAGCCGAGCCTAATCGAGCCAAACCGAGCCGATCAAGCCAAGTCGAACTTAATCGTGCCCAATCGTGCAAGACCGAGCCGAGCTCGTTGTCTCTTTTATTTGAAATAAAAAGTCGGTTCCTTATCGGGCCGCTAGGCCCGTCACTAGTTAGCAAGTCGTTAGACTTGATTACTGTAAGAATTGTTGGCTGACTGACTGGCTGGCTGACTGGCTGGCTGACTGGCTGGCTGATCTACAGCCAAAACTACTCTAACGATTTTGATGAAATTTTCACAGCATCTAGATACCGCGATTCTAAGGTCCCTGGCATGATCGGCTACTCCGTCCATAGCCTCTGGGCTCGAAAAATAGAGATAAACGAAAAAACGCCATAGGCGCAATGGTAAAATAACACCAATGACAGCTGGTGTCCTGATGAAAAATGGCTTATGTAATGCATTTCTACACAAGGCTTAGTATAAATCGATGAGGTTGCCAAGATTATTGTACTCAGTACACCCATACTGTTTGTTTAGGCCCTGCACTCTCTGTCAAAGCAAATATTAACTGGTTGATTTAGTTTGTGGTTCTACACAGGCTTAGTATAAATCGATGAGGCTGCCAACTGGTTGGTTTAGTTTGCAATCTATTACCGCCTCAGCTGAATAACTCTTCCCCCTGCTGAATGACTATTAGGTATACAGTGTATCGGCTACATTAATGCCAACATTAATACTGTGGAGGCTGTATGCTTATAAGGTGGAATGTTTACTCAGCCTTATACTGATACTCTGTAAGGCTAAGACTAACATTATAGTTTGAAATATAAAAATCACTTCTTATTATCTGTATTGGGTTAATATTCACTGTGGCATTCAAAATGTTTTATAGGTGATTGACATTTAGTGCAAGCTGAATGACTGTTAGTTACAGAGTACTACTGCACTGTATTTTATTTTTAAATCTTTCGTCCAACATTAATACTTTGGATGTTGTATGCTTATAAGGCGAATGTTTACTCAGCTTCATACTGATACACTGTAAGGCTAACACTAACATTATAGTTTGAAATATAAAAATAACTGCTTATTATCTGTATTTGGTTAATCACTGTGGCATTCAAAATGTTTTGTTAGGTGAATGACATTTAGTGGCTAAGATTATGCTCTGTCAGATTCCCTTCACACCATAGGCAAACGCTGTTGAGGCTGAGGGAATTTACTTTTGTTTACTCTACTGAGTCATTCAGCTGTATGGATTTGAGCAATTGCCAAATTACAGAGGTGGGATCTCTCTCTGACCATAGGTAAATAACACTTCCCTTCTGAACATAGATATACATTGTTGAGGGAACTTACCTTTGATTGACGACTTCCGACTTGCTTAACGGCGTCTTGACGCCGTCTCTAGTTAGGAACCGAGAGGTTCATTACTGTAAGAATTGCTCGAGACTGGCTGGCTGACTGGCTGAGCTGATCTACAGCCAAAACTACTCTAACGATTTTGATGAAATTTTCACAGCGGCTAGATACCGCGATTCTAAGGTCCCTGGTATGTTCCGCTATTTCGTCCATGAGCCGTGGGCTCGAAAAATAGACATAAACGAAAAAACGCCATAGGCGCAATGATAAAAACACCAGCTGGCACTCATGAAAAATGGATAGAGATGGCCTAGTAATGCTATTCTATAGGAATGGCCACCTAACAAGGAAATGCTTTCTGTGCCAAGTATTATCCTCACTCTACAACTCAGACAGTAAGCAAACAAAAGCCGTAGGATTCTAATGTATTACATCATAAGCTGATTGCTCTCCCAATAGCCCTCACACACTCACTGAATCGAATGAAATCGTATATCTATTAGCTTAATGCGAATAGCTGGTAAGCTGAATGCCATTTTAGTTATTGTGAACTGTTGACTGTAGAGTAGACTGCTATGTTGTATGTATTTAATTAAAATAATTTTCGTAGAGGGAAGTTAATTTGGGATTACTTTCTATCAGATGTAAGCAAAGCTGTTCAATGGGGGTGGGTCATGGGACCCAAATATAGTACATTATGCATGGCAAACATTAATAAAATCATTCAGTCAACCTGGAGGGTATTTGCTTAGTTAACTCTACTGTGCGAAAAACGAATTTATAATGTTACCCATACTTCAGGTGAATGAATTTTTAGATATTTGTACTGAAGGCAAGGATTTCTGATATAATTAAAATACAAGACAGGGGCTTGTTTCGATATATGTAGTTGCGCCCTTCTAGCAGCACGTGAGATAATCAAATAATAGACACAATGTTTGACTTTGTCCCTTCGAGCAGCACGTGAGTTTTGCTTTGAGCCTTCGATATATGTATTTGCGCCCTTCGAGCAGCACGTGAATTACATCAAATAATAGACACATTGTTTGACTTTGTCCCTTCGAGCAGCACGTGAGTTTTGCTTTGACCCTTCGATATATGTATTTGCGCCCTTCGAGCAGCACGGGGAGTCGACTCAGACCGAGCCAAGCCGAGCCAAGCCAAGCCGAGCCAAGCTGAGCCGAGCCAGGCCGAGCCGAGCCGAGCCGAGCCGAGCCGAGCCGAGCCGAGCCGAGCCGAGCCGAGCCGAGCCGAGCCGAGCCGAGCCGAGCCGAGCCGAGCCGAGCCGAGCCGAGCCGAGCCGAGCCGAGCCGAGCCGAGCCGAGCCGAGCCGAGCCGAGCCTAATCGAGCCGAGCCGAGCCTAATCGAGCCGAGCCGAGCCTAATCGAGCCGAGCCGAGCCTAATCGAGCCGAGCCGAGCCGAGCCGAGCCGAGCCGAGCCGAGCCGAGCCGAGCCGAGCCGAGCCGAGCCGAGCCGAGCCGAGCCGAGCCGAGCCGAGCCAGGCCGAGCCAAGCCAAGCCGAGCCGAGCCGAGCCGAGCCGAGCCGAGCCGAGCCGAGCCGAGCCGAGCCGAGCCGAGCCGAGCCGAGCCGAGCCGAGCCGAGCCGAGCCGAGCCGAGCCGAGCCGAGCCGAGCCGAGCCGAGCCGAGCCGAGCCTAATCGAGCCGAGCCGAGCCGAGCCTAATCGAGCCGAGCCGAGCCGAGCAGAGCCGAGCCGAGCCGAGCCGAGCCGAGCCGTGCCGAGCCGAGCCGAGCCGAGCCGAGCCGAGCCGAGCCGAGCCGAGCCGAGCCGAGCCGAGCCGAGCCTAATCGAGCCGAGCCGAGCCGAGCCGTGCCGTGCCGAACCAAGCCGAGCCGAGCCGAGCCGAGCCGAGCCGAGCCGAGCCGAGCCGAGCCGAGCCGAGCCGAGCCGAGCCGAGCCGAGCCGAGCCGAGCCGAGCCGAGCCGAGCCGAGCCGAGCCGAGCCGAGCCGAGCCGAGCCGAGCCGAGCCGAGCCGAGCCGAGCCGAGCCGAGCCGAGCCGAGCCGAGCCGAGCCGAGCCGAGCCGAGCCGAGCCGAGCCGAGCCGAGCCGAGCCGAGCCGAGCCGAGCCGAGCCGATCAAGCCAAGACGAACTTAATCGTGCCCAATCGTGCAAGACCGAGCCGAGCTCGTTGTCTCTTTTATATGAAATAAAAAGTCGGTTCCTTATCGGGCCGCTAGGCCCGTCACTAGTTAGGAACCGAGAGGTTCATTACTGTAAGAATTGCTCGAGACTGGCTGGCTGGCTGGCTGGCTGGCTGGCTGACTGACTGATCTACAGCCAAAACTACTCTAACGATTTTGATGAGATTTTCACAGCGGCTAGATACCGCGATTCTAAGGTCCCTGGTATGTTCCGCTATTTCGTCCATGAGTCGTGGGCTCGAAAAATAGATATAAACGAAAAAACGCCATAGGCGCAATGATAAAAACACCAGCTGGCACTAATGAAAAATGGATAGAGGTAGCCTAGTAATGCTATTCTATAGGAATGGCCACCTAACAAGGAAATGCTTTCTCTGCCAAGTATTATCCTCACTCTACAACTCAGACAGTAAGCAAACAAAAGCCGTGGGATTCTAATGTATTACATCATAAGCTGATTGCTCTCCTAATAGCCCTCACACACTCACTGAATCCAATGAAATCGAATATCTATTCGCTTAATGCGAATAGCTGGTAAGCTGAATGCCATTTTAGTTATTGTGTAGGCCTACTACTGTTGACTGTAGAGTAGACTGCTATGTTGCATGTATTTAATTAAAATAATTTTCGTAGAGGGAAGTTAATTTGGGATTACTCTCTATCAGATGTAAGCAAAGCTGTTCAATGGGGTGGGTCATGGGACCCAAATATAGTACACTATGCATGGCAACGATTTCTGATATAATTAAAATACAAATTGATTTATTTTTATTTTATATCTATTTTATTGATAAAATAATATTATGATATTACCGAATTTCATTTACCCCATTGGGGAGTGTATATTATTATATTATTATTAAGATACAAGATAGGGGCTTGTTTCAGATATATGTAGTTGCGCCCTTCGAGCAGCACGTGAGTTAATCAAATATTAGACACAATGTTTGACTTTGTCCCTTCTAGCAGCACGTGAGTTTTGCTTTGACCCTTGATATATGATGTTGCGCCCTTCGAGTAGCACGTGAGTTACATCAAATAATAGACACACTGTTTGACTTTGTCCCTTCGAGCAGCACGTGAGTTTGGCTTTGGCCCTTCCTGCAGCGTGTGTCAATCGAGCCGAATCATACTGATCGAGCCGAATAGAACCAATCGAGGCGATCAAGCCGAGTCGAGCCCAATCGAGCCGAGTCAAGCCGAACGGAGCCGAGTTGAGCCCAATCAAGCCTAGTCGAGCCAGACTGAGGCGAGGCAAGCCCAATCGAGTCGAGTCGAGCCCAATAGAGCCGAGTCGAGCCCAATCAATCCTAGTCGAGCCTAATTGAGCCGGACCGAGCCAAGTCGAGCCCAATCGAGCCAGACTGAGCCAAGTTGAGACAAATCGAGCCGAGTCAAGCCCAATCAATCCCAATCGAGCCGAGTCGAGCGGATTGAGCCCAATTGAGCCAAGTCGAGCCAGACCGAGCCGAGTCGAACCCAATCGAGCCGATTGAGCCGAATCGAGCTGAGTCGACTCAGACCGAGCCGAGCCGAGCCCAATTAAGCCGTGTCACGCCAAATTGAGCCGGACTGAGTCGAGTCGAGCCCAATCAAGCCGAGTCGAGCCCAATCGAATCGAGTCGAGCCCAATAGAGCCGAGTCGAGCCCAATCAAGCCTAAGTCGAGCCCAATCGAGCCGGACTGAGCCAAGTTGAGCCACATCAAGACGAGTCAAGCCCAATCAATCCCAATCGAGCCGATTCGAGCCCAATCGAGCCGAGTCGAGCCCAATCGAGCCAAGTCGAGCCGGACCGAGCCGAGTCGAACCCAATCAAGCCGATTGTGCCGAATCGAGATGTGTCAAGTCGAGCCCAATCAAGCCGAGTCTAGCCCCCCAATCGAGCCAAACCGAGCTGATCAAGCCAAGTCGAACTGAATCGAGCCCAATTGTGCCAGACCGAGCCGAGCTCATTGTTTCTTTTATTTGAAATAAAAAGTCGGTTCCTTATCGGGCCGCTAGGCCCGTCACTAGTTAGGAACCGAGAGGTTCATTACTGTAAGAATTGTTGGCTGATTGACTGGCTGACTGGCTGGTTAATCTATAGCCAAAACTACTCTAACGATTTTGATGAAATTTTCACAGCGGCTGGCTGACCGGATTCTAAGGTCCCTGGTATGTTCCGCTATTTCGTCCATGAGCCGTGGGCTCGAAAAATAGACATAAACGAAAAAACGCCATAGGCGCAATGATAAAAACACCAGCTGGCACTCATGAAAAATGGATAGAGATAGCCTAGTAATGCTATTCTATAGGAATGGCCACCTAACAAGGAAATGCTTTCTCTGCCAAGTATTATCCTCACTCTACAACTCAGACAGTAAGCAAACAAAAGCCGTGGGATTCTAATGTATTACATCATAAGCTGATTGCTCTCCCAATAGCCCTCACACACTCAATGAATCGAATGAAATCGAATATCTATTAGCTTAATGCGAATAGCTGGTAAGCTGAATGCCATTTTAGTTATTGCGTACTGTTGATTGCAGAGTTGTCTGCTATGTTGTATGTATTTAATTAAAATAATCTTCGTAGAGGGAAGTTAATTTGGGATTACTCTCTATCAGATGTAAGCAAAGCTGTTCAATGGGGTGGGCCATGGGACCCAAATATAGTACATTATGCATGGCAAACATTAATAAAATCATTCAGTCTACCTGAATGGTATTTGCTTTAGTTAACTACTGTGTGTGAAAAGCGAATTTATAATGTTACCCATACTTCAGGTAAATTAATTTTTAGATATTTTGTACTGAAGGCAAGGATTTCTGTTATAATTAAAATACAAGACAGGGGCTTGTTTCGATATATGTAGTTGCGCCCTTCGAGCAGCACGTGAGTTAATCAAATATTAGACACAATGTTTGACTTTGTCACTTCGAGCAGCACGTGAGTTTGGCTTTGACCCTTCGATATAATGTATTTGCGCCTTTCGAGCAGCGCGTGAGTTACATCAAATAATAGACACACTGTTTGACTTTGTCCCTTCGAGCAGCACGTGAGTTTTGCTTTGTCCCTTGATATATGATGTTGCGCCCTTCGAGCAGCTCATGAGTTACATCAAATAATAGACACACTGTTTGACTTTGTCCCTTCGAGCAGCACGTGAGTTTGGCTTTAACCCTTCCAGCATCGTGTGTTAATCGAGCCGAATCATACCGATTGAGCCGAATAGAACCAATCGAGGTGATCAAGCCGAGTCAAGCCCAATCGAGCCGAACAGAGCCGAGTTGAGCCCAATTAAGCCGAGTCGAGCCAGACTGAGCCGAGTCAAGCCCAATCGAGTCGAGTCGAGCCCAATAGAGCCGAGTCGAGCCCAATCAAGCCTAGTCGAGCCCAATTGAGCTGGACCGAGCCAAGTCGAACCCAATTGAGCCGGACTGAGCCAAGTTGAGCCAAATCGAGCCAAGTCAAGCCCAATCAATCCCATTCGAGCCGAGTCGTGTGGATTGAGCCGAATCGAGCCCAATTGAGCCAAGTCAAGCCGGACCGAGCCAAGTCGAACCCAATCGAGCCGAATCGAGCTGAGTCGACTCAGACCGAGCCGAGCCGAGCCGATCCGAGCCGAGCCGATCCGATCCGAGCCGAGCCGAGCCGAGCCGAGCCGAGCCGAGCCGAGCCGAGCCGAGCCGAGCCGAGCCGAGCCGAGCCGAGCCGAGCCGAGCCGAGCCGAGCCAAGCCGTGTCGACCGTGTCACGCCAAATTGAGCCCGGATTGAGCCCAATCAAGCTGAGTCGAGCCCAATCGAGCCGAGTCGAGCCAGACTGAGCCGAGTCAAGCCCAAATCGAATCGAGTCGAGCCCAATCGAGCCGGGTCGAGCCCAATCAAGCCTAGTCGAGCCCAATTGAGCCGGACCGAGCCAAGTCGAGCCCAATCGAGCCAGACTGAGCCAAGTTGAGCCAAATCGATCCGAGTTAAGCCCAATCAATCCCAATTGAGCCGATTCGAGCCGAGTCGAGCAGATTGAGCTGAATCGAGCCCAATTGAGCCAAGTCAAGCTGGACCGAGCCGAGTCGAACCCAATCGAGCTGATTGAGCCGAATCAAGCTGAGTCGAGTCAGATCGAGCCAAGCCGAGCCTAATCGAGCCAAACCGAGCCGATCAAGCCAAGTCGAACTAAATCGTGCCCAATCGTGCAAGACCGAGCCGAGCTCGTTGTCTCTTTTATTTGAAATAAAAAGTCGGTTCCTTATCGGGCCGCTAGGCCCGTCACTAGTTAGGAACCGAGAGGTTCATTACTGTAATAAGAATTGTTGGCTGACTGGCTGGCTGGTTAATCTATAGCCAAAACTACTCTAACGATTTTGATGAAATTTTCACAGCGGCTGGATACCGCGATTCTAAGGTCCCTGGTATGTTCCGCTATTTCGTCCATGAGCCGTGGGCTCGAAAAATAGAAATAAACGAAAAAACGCCATAGGCGCAATGGTAAAATAACACCAATAACAGCTGGTGTCGTGATGAAAAATGGCTTATGTAATGGATTTCTACACAAGGCTTAGTATAAATCGATGAGGTTGCCAAGATTATTGTACTTAGTACACCCATACTGTTTGTTTAGGCCCTAGGATACTCTGTCAAAGCAAATATTAACTGGTTGGTTTAGTTAGAAATCTATTATCGCCTCAGCTGAATTACTCTTCCCAATGCGCTCTCTATGGGAATATCTCCCTCTGCTAATGTAAGCTGAATGACTTAAGTACACAGTGTGTTGGCTACATTAATGTCAACATTATTGCAAAATGTTTTATTGTTGGATTACTCTCTGTCAGTCTCCCCTTCAGAACATTGTATAGGGAATTTACTTTAGTTTACTCTACTGTGCCATTCAGCTGAATGGATTTGAGCGATTGCCAAGTTACAGAGTTGGATCATTCTCTGACCATAGGCAAAGACATCAAATCTTTAAAAAGATACTTTTTCCATGTTTTTTTTTTCTGACCAAAAATTTCAAAAAAATTTTTTCAAAACCAGTACTGTCAATCGATTTGCCATCAAAAATAACGCAAAAAATTTTTTTTGCAAAATTTTAAATTACTGTAAATTTTTGGCGACTGGGGGGGGGTCAATTTTTTTCGATCCGCTATAACTCCGGAACGCTTTGTCCAAATTCGATGGGGTTTTCATTTTTCAACTTAATTCGATGTCCTCTTTCAGCCTATCCATGTTTCGAAACCCCAAACAGCGCCGTTCAAAAATTAATTTTTTCTAGTTCTAGAATTATACAAATTTCAAAAAAGTTGCAGTATTTTATTAACGCCTTTACGGAATTCGATAGCGTTTTCGATTTTTATATTAAACGCAATATCCTGAATCTCACTAGCCTAGTTTCGCGTCACCAATGCCAAGACTTCATACTTTTTGAGGAAAATTTTTCTAGAATAATTTTTATTCAAATTACATTTATCGCGATTTCTTATTACTGGTTGCACATGAATTGATGGAGTTTTCACTTTATTCACTTTACGTGTTGGTGGCTGTTGTCTTCTTTATGATACGTGTGGGTGTGGTCTTCTTTTTGATAGGTGTGGGTGTGGTCTTCTTTATGATACGTTTGGGTGTGGTCTTCTTTATGATACGTGTAGGTGTGGTCTTATTTCTGATACGTGTGAGTGTGTGGTCTTCTTTATGCTACGTGTGGTCTTCTTTATGATACGAGTGGTCTTTATGATACATGTGGTCTTCTTTATGATACGTGTGGTCGTATTTATGATATG
Source organism: Nemertoderma westbladi (assembly GCA_032718475.1). Taxonomy (NCBI): domain Eukaryota; kingdom Metazoa; phylum Xenacoelomorpha; order Nemertodermatida; family Nemertodermatidae; genus Nemertoderma; species Nemertoderma westbladi. Next base: position 38,134 of record JAUCBJ010001011.1, on the reverse strand, counting down.
TGTGGTCGTATTTATGATACGTGTGGTCGTATTTATGATACGAATTGTCTTCTTTAAGATAGGTGTGGTCGTATTTATGATACGTGTGGTCGTATTTATGATACGTGTGGTCGTATTTAGGATACGAATGGTCTTCTTTATGATACGTGTGGTCGTATTTATGATACGTGTGGTCGGATTTATGATGCGAATATTCTTCTTTATGATACATGTGGTCTTCTTTATGATACGTGTAGTCGTATTTATGATACGTGTAGTCGTATTTATGATACGTGTGGTCTTCTTTATGATACGTGTGGTCTTCTTTATGATACGTGTGGTCTTCTTTATGATACGTGTGGTCTTCTTTATGATACATGTTGGTGGATGTTGTCTTCTTTATGATACGTGTGGGTGTGGTCTTCTTTTTGTTACGTGTGGGTGTGGTCTTCTTTATGATACGTTTGGGTGTGGTCTTCTTTATGATACGTGTAGGTGTGGTCTTCTTTTTGATACGTGTAGGTGTGGTCTTCTTTTTGATACGTGTGGTCTTCTTTATGTTACGTGTGGACTTCTTTATGATACGTGTTGGTGGATGTTGTCTTCTTTATTATTCGTGTGGTCTTCTTTATGCTACGTGTGGACTTCTTTATGATCCGTGTTGGTGGATGTTGTCTTGAATATGATACGTGTGGGTGTGGTCTACTTTATGATGCGTGTGGGTGTGGTCTTCTTTGTGATACGTGTGGCCGTGTGGGTGTGGTCTTCTTTATGATATGTGTGGGTGTGGTCTTCTTTATGATACGTGTGGGTGTGGTATTCTTTATGCTTCGTGGTCTTCTTTATGCTTCGTGGTCTTCTTTATGCTTCGTGTGGTCTTCTTTATGATACGTGTGGTCTTCTTTATGCTACGTGTGGACTTCTTTATGATACGTGTTGGTGGATGTTGTCTTCAATATGATACATGTGGGTGTGGTCTACTTTATGATACGTGTGGGTGTGGTCTTCTTTATGATATGTGTGCTGTGTGGGTGTGGTCTTCTTTATCATATGTGTGCTGTGTGGGTGTGGTCTTCTTTCTGATACGTGTGGTGTGGTGTGGTGTGGTGTGTTTTTAGCCATTTTTGTCCAAAAAATAACAGAAAACTTGTATTCAAATATTTTTTACATATTAGTGAACTGTTTAATACAATGTGAATAAAATGTATATGAGTCAATGTAAACAACACTTATAACTTGCCAGGCGGACCCAAAACAACTATAAACCATGTATATTCTTATGGTGGTAAGGGTAACATATTCTAGGCTAAGGTAAATTAAAATTATTATTACTGTAACTTATTAACTTTTAGACAAGCTCCATTGGCTTTGCAACACCGCGATATTCCAGCGACGTTTACTGCAAAGGATCTCGAGGCTGAGTTCACAGTTTTGGATCTCATTGCTGGGGCGCCCAATCCTATCCCAGGATATGGTAACTTACTGCAGGGAGTTACCCAAGCCTTCATGCGTACCGATCTCGCCATTCTAACGTCATTCGATATAACGGTGATGATCGGTAAAGACTCTGACTCTTCGTTCTTCCTGTTCGACTCCCACGCGCGGGATGCCCAAGGTTTACCATCACCCGAGGGCGTCTCTGCGCTAACCATTTACTCAACTATTGACGAACTTGTTGCCGGTTTCTATAGAGGAGTGCCTGGGAGTCTGCAAGATAACGCACAGTACGAGATATCGTGTGTCAGAGTCCGCGCCCAGTATACGGCGGAATCGCGACGGCGTGGTGCTCATCGTGCGTGTGTGGCTGCACATCAGCGCAACAACCCGGAACCCCATCGTGCAAGAGTGGATGAATACCGGATTAATAACCCGGAAACTCATCGCGAAAACGTTGCGCGCAACCAACGTGTCAACCCGGAACCCCACCGCGCGAGTGTCGCTGCACACCAGCGCAACAACCCGGAACCCCATCGTGCAAGAGTGGAGGAATACCGGATTAATAACCCTGAGACTCATCGCAACAATATTGCGCGCATCCGGATTAATAACCGTAACGTCACCGATCCTCCACCAGTTACAGTGACTGTCCCAACTCTTGAGGATAAAACAAGAGTTTGGGACAAAATGACTCGGAGTTTGGGGGACGACGGAATGGGTCAGCGCTCAGCGGACCTGTTGCGTTTGCGACGAGTCCGTATTCCTGGAATCGATCCATGAAATGGTACGTACCGGTAACGACAATAGCGAGTACGACCGGATGATTGGTTTATTCCAGAAGAAACTCACTCCCGGGAGCTCCACCAACTACCCCGCGGCCTTATAACTAACCTCTACTCGGTTGAGGCCTTGGATGACCGACTAAAGGGCCAGGTTGGAATTCATGCTGCAAAACTCGGATGCGTACCTGCGCGAATGACCGCAAACCAGATGCACGTTGCGCGTTTGGGTGAGACAGGTGCGCGTTCGGGTGAGACAGGTGCGCGTTGCGCCTCAGCGCGAAGCTCTGATGCGCGCCACAAATTAATTGAAATCACGAAAATACACAAAAAAATTTCGCTCGCTTCGCTCGCGCTGTCGCGTTATTTCTCGTTCTGTCAAATCATTTCTCCATAATACTGTAATACTGTACAGGCAACCGGAGCTGAATTTGTCTATTTATTTTAACTACACAGTGACAGTACTCTATTGTTATTAGGCCTATGCCTATCAGCCTATTGCCTATGTTGCGTTAGTAAACAGGTAAAGTCAGAAAGTAACAATGTATTATAAGTACAGTATGACTTAACTATTGCATATTTATTCAAATTTTATACAGTAGAGTAATGTATTTTCAAATGTAAATGTAGTGGATTCAAAAAATATTTTTTAATATTAACCATTTTGATGTTGCAAAAATTACATGTATTATGTAGATTCAACGTACAGACTAGGGCTCGATTGGAGTTGGGATTTGGCCGGAGCCGGAGCAGGAGCCGGAGTTGGACAATTTGGCCGGAGCCGGAGCAGGAGCCGGAGTTTTTCAAAAATTTCAAAAATTTAATTATTTATTAAAAAAAAAATAAAGTATGGTTATCGTTCGCCAATCGCTCATAATCAATCATACTGCCAGACTGCTGTACTGTTGGTCAAATTAATTTCATAATTTATAGATTTACGAATTTTCAATTTAAAATTTAAGTAATTAATTTATCATGGACAGACGGCCTGACGCTGACGGCTAAAAATTACCTACAGTACCTAACTCACTAACTGTGGTAGAGCGGTAGAGGTGTGTACTGTAGATAGCCTACCGCTGCACCTGTACCAGTACAGCAGTACATTATGCTGACATGACAGTCAGTAAATGGCTGCAGTGGTACAGTCTGACAGTGTACAATCATAGCATTTACAACAATTTTTACAGTCTGACCTGACAGTAGGGCCTATCTGTAACAGTCTGCTAGTCTGGCCAGTACCAGCTGACCAGTACTGCAGTACAGTCAGTCATTGACTAAGTAAATACTGAAATACTGCAGTATTATGCTTGATATCAGATATTGAAGCTGTACTACAGTACTTATAGCTGTATAGTGTAAATAATTGTTCAGATTAGAATATGCACGAAATATAATACTTTATTAAAAAATTAACTCCGGCAATATTTTTACTGGAGCCGGAGCAGGAGCCGGAGGTGCCAAAATGGCCGGAGCCGGAGCCGGAGCTCCGATCGAGCCCTAGACAGACAGACAGCCGTACTAAGATAAGCTTAAAACGCTCAAAGCTGTAAAATAGGAATGTAAAATTGTTCATATGACCTGCACGATTTTTTGAGATATGCATGACATGAGCTGCTCGATTTTGTATGGATGATGAGGTGCGCGACGAGCCAATTTCAGGTGCGCGGTGATCTCAAAACAACAAAGCGTACCTGCGCGCTCATGCATGAATTCCAACCTGGCTAAAGGGTGTGTTGTTATCTCCCAGCGGGGGTTTTAAAGTTGACCAGGATGGTGCGGTGCGGCTGCGTATTTGTTCAACCTGTTCGAACTCTCTCAGAAACGCAGCTATGAAGAAACCACCGAAACTCTCCATCGCAAGTGGTTTCTTGTTGGGCGAGGTACCGACTTACCTCTCTGACGCAACCGACGCCGAATGGAATTTGGTTGTTCGCGCGACGCCGACCTGTAAGACTGTTGTTGTACGAGGCGGCGCGAATAAGATGATGCAGTCGCATGTGTTAGTTTGGGGACAACCTGACACTCCGGCTGCAATTCAACTACCTCGAGTTCTGCAGGACTCCGTTTCGGCGTTTCGAGTGATTCTAGCCGGAGCGTTAACTTCAGTCCAACGTTTACTGGCTATGAAACGCTGCACCATCCGACGCGATAAAGTAAACGCGCTCCTTACGTTTCTACTCGCCAATAACCGTCTCTACGGCGATGTGGAACGCATTCAGGGGCGGTTAGACGAACTGCCCGCCGATGACATCCCCAGTTCGATGATCAGCTCTGTCGTCGATGAAACAACGGAAATGGAACTGGGGGAACCTACGTCGTCTCACACTCGCCCCGCTGATATTGTGAACGTCGCTGACCTAGAGGAGGGTGTCGAACGTACAGACGCCTCTATATTCTCTTCTAACCAGGTTGGTGTTTTGTTGGTACTTTTAATAATCGATGGGCTGAATTAGTGTATTTGGTTTATTGTTTTACTATAAATTATTAATATGGATGTAAATTGGAATATATCACTTATCAAGGTGTATCTATTTGGTTAGAATGTCAGACGAATTTAGTTACTGTTCCACACTTAATATTCATTACAAAACGCTATTTCCGAATGTATTTGGAATCTGTTTCGCGACAATTTGAGACGGGAAAGGGGGGGGGGGGGGGTGTCCGCAATATTTTTTGACGATTTTAGGACAAACCACTCCGTCACAAAGTGTCGCGACAACTCTGGCCCCCAGCCCCCCGCCCCCCCCCCCCCCCCCCCCCCCCCCCCCCAAATGTAATAACATTATATTAGTCGTAGTGAGTATAAGAAATATAATAGTTCTTGTATTGGTTAGCATAGAGCAGAAGAGTTCAGTTTTAGAATAGCCCCGAGACAATTTAGTTGTCACGATTTTTTCGACCCCCCCCCCCCCCCCCCCCCACTGTCAGAAACACTCACGATGTTGGCCCCCCACCCCTACCTTGCTTACGTTACGTAATTTAAGGATTGCCCCTGACAACATTTATCCAGTAGCACAGCCAGTACCTTTCTACTGCCCTTGTGCAGCACACAACTAGTAATAGTAAGTAATAATACTTGTATTGTAGATATACCGAAACTAAAAGTACTATATACTAATCATGGGACAACTATAATGCCTCTTTATTATAAATTATATTTTTTGCAGATCTAATCTGTCGCTTATTAATTGATACGACGATTTTTGCTACATATTGAAATATAATGATTAATTTTTTATGATTTTTTATGATGTTATATAATTATATTTGCAGGTGACGCAATCTGCAACGCAAGCGCAGATGTTACAACGAATGGGGGGATGTGACGATGAACTTGTCTTACGGCGCAGTTCACATTTACTGTCGGACTGGAATTCAGAGACTCGGATGCTAATGTTCGCCAAGCAGTTTCCCTTCGGTTATGGCGACCCGGGGGACATCGCAGGCGTTGGGAATGTCGAAGGATTTCGTCATCTACTCCGGTTATCGACCCAACAGTTTAGCGATTCGGAATCTGTCCTCCGGGTTTTTGACATTCTGTCCCGCGAACAGGCACTGAGTAATACGTCTTTACGTTTGCGGAAATTCCCTGGCGTTTGTGCCAATATTAACTCGGTTACACGCGATGAACTCAAAGAATTCCTCGATAAGTCGCGTAATGAAACCGTTAATAACTCGGGGAACGCGCGATCGTTGATGACTCACGTGAAGATAGTCTCGGGAACTAAATGGGGATCCGATGAGCAACGAACTCAGGAGCGGAGAAAGTTATACAACCTGATAACTAAGTTTGGTAACCCACATCGGTTCCTCACCGTTGCTCCTAACGAAATGGGATCCCTTGCGGTTTTCAGGTTAGTTTATATTTAATTAAAGGCGGGGTGTTGGGGGGTGGTGTACCTGGATTACGGAGACACTATAAACCAGGACATAGTGTGCATTTATTCCTAAAATGTGGGGCGAACCACAAAGTAAATGAGCATTGCATTAGCATACAGTTGTCGGCGTTGTCCGTTTGTCTGTCTGTCTGACTCAATGATTGGACGCCAATACCGGTATCAGGCTCAGCAACAGTTCAGCGATTTCTTTGAAATTTGATATAGTGGAGAAAAATTTTCATTTCATTAAATTAATAAGTTTCTAGCGTCATGTAATTCTTGGCCTGGCGAAAGGTGGCGCCATATATAACTTCGTGTATGAGTAACTGTTGAACCACTGCGACTGCATACAGAATGACCAATGGAATGGTGATGAAAAACCTGTATATTAATTAGGGATGTCCCGGAATCGATATTTTGATTCCGGCCGGAACCGGAACCGGAATTCAACATGCCGGAATATTCCGGCCGGAATTCCGGCCGGAACCGGAATTTTCTATAATTAGTGAAATATACTAAATGACCCATGAAACTTTATTATATTTTTTTGTGAAAGAAATTATTTTTTTTAATTTCTAAAGCTAAGTTTGATAATGAGATGAATCAGAACCTTGGGGAATTAAGGTGGGTGGAGGGGAGAATGGCCTGGGCCGTTATGGCCGTATTATGGGGACGGGATGGTACTTCGGCCTTAAACGACAGGGGATTCAATATATTTTTTTTCGTAATATCTTATGTTATTTATATTTTTTCTAAAATCGATAACCTCGGCCAACGGTTAGGTTTTTAGCATTTAGACTCATACCTAAAAACCGACGTTAACCAACAACCTATGGTTTCTCGTCATTAGGTCCTTTGTTGCAATATCCTGGTGTCTTTAAGGGAAAGGAGCATGTTACAGAGACATGTTATTCGAACCTGTCAACAATAACAATAAACGAGGCCAATAGTACATGTTACAGTTTAATTATGGCTGAGAATAAATAGATTTATGGTAAGAAATATTGTATTGTGTAATATTGTATTTGTAACCAAGTAACATAAAGGACTCCCATGGAAATAAGCTGGAAATCTTTAGGGGTAATCCTATATGTTACGTTGGACAATTACAAATCATAATATTATCATATATAATTGATTCAATGTATAGTCTTAGTCAGAATAAATTATGGAACACAAGAGCGTCTCCGCTGGTAAATCGTTAAGTGTACGACCTATGAGTCGCAAGTGATTATGTCCCATGTTCCATCTTTTGACATATGGACTCATGTGTTATATCCGGCAATTGGCCTGTGATTGGTTACCTTGGGTATAAATATGCAGTAAATGTGAGACGCATCTTATATTTTTTATCAAATTACTTATGACTTATGTTACCAATGGAGCAAGGAGGCATTCATTTTAACATTCTGACTAAGACAAAATCTGAAAACGACGTAAGTACGACTTACCAGTGGAGCACGGGCCTAATGATGCATTTATTAAGATATATTTAGAAGGAAAAAAGGGTTTAAGTAGTTCATGTAAATTAAGAGGGTTATTGTGAATTGTATATAAATACTACAGTATGTGGTGTAATAGATGAGTGGGACCATTTTAGATTGATTACCAGGTGAAATGATTTTGGAAATGTGTTACATATGTCATATAACCATCAAGACTGCATTAACTTTAATAAACAGGGTGGCTGTGAATTTTCCCTCGCTAGATAGGTTAGTTAGGTTTCACCTTCGCTTCGTGTAGTGGTTGCATTGATTTCCAATCTATCTGGAGGTCGTGGGTTCGATCCCTGCAGGTAGGTGGGCCAAGGCTGCTTTCGCACGAATGGTTTGAAGGGGCTAACCAGGGGCATCTATCTATGCCTTGGCATCTTTAAATATTAGCTCTAACGGTCGAAGAAAACTTTATTTTTATATTCTTTTTTTACACGTGTTGAAAAGTATCTTAAAATAATTGGTAATAATGTTTAAAAAATATATAAATGTTGATAATATTATAACAACTAATTGCAACTATCAAACCTCCTAACTAACCTGGTAATTCCGGTAAAATTCCGGCCGGAATTGACCCCATTCCGGCAATTCCGGCCGGAACCGGAATCGGGCAAAAACAACCGGAATTCCGGGACATCCCTAATATTAATTAAGTGTTGTTAAATAAAAGTGTAACATTTTTAAGGAATGTTTCAAAATATTATATTCATCAATTAAATTGATATAATAAAATAATTAAATAAAATAATTATTTTTCTAGCCTCTAAAATTCTTTACATTTCAGTCTCGGCTATATTACCGTAGCCAACAAATCTGGAGATGCATCAGGTAACGATTTACTTTGCAGTAATTTCAATTTGCGAACCCCCCCCCCCCCCCCCCCCTCACTCCCTCCGTGATACACATTTGTACCGATTAGCCTACTTTACTATCGTGTTTCACGCGCTCACTCCTCATCATTTTTAGTGTCACTCCGTTATGAGTGGGTTATTTAATAAGCGCTATTCTGTATTAGATATATATTACTATTATTATTATTACTATTATTATATTATTACTAATAACTAATAATTTTTATATTTTTATTTTACTTTTCAGATATGCAGAGGCGTCTAATGGGAAGGATATATCTGTTCAGTTCAACGATACGGATGACTTCCCTACACCCGCGGATCGGTTTGCAGCGCTCGGTAAGAACCCACACGCGGCGGCAAAGTATTTCGATCGCTTGGTCACCCACTTCATTCGCAATGTTCTCGGATGGAACTCGGCTAACGAGAGCGGGAATGAACGTGGCCTTTTCGGCCATACGGAGGCATTATTTGCTGTTCCCGAAACTGCAGGCCGTGGCGCCTTACATCTACATTCCCTTATCTGGATTCACGGTTTCCCAGCCACTTCGCAACAGTTTAAAGATCTGGATTCAGATTCTAAGGGGAAGTTAATTGAGTTCGCCGACACTGTTATAAAGACATCCGTTCCAATCGATACATCGAAGTGTCATAATTGCGCGGTTTCTCTTGAACCTGTGGCAATACCTGCATCGGCGAGTAAACGGTCGTTTGGTAATTCATCTGAACCAGTTGTCGCTTCCTGTACCGTTTGCGGCAACAAGTTTACTGCATCCGAACTGCTATCTATTGCCATTACACGTCATTCTGTTGAAAAATCAATCCAACTAACTGACGGAGAGGTTCAGGTGATTCTAAACAATTCTACTCCTCCACAACAGTGTTAAATATATTTATGGTAAGAAATGGATTTGCTGTAAATAGAAATTAAACTACTATATTATGCAGCACCTACGACGCAGAACTGAACTAAAGAAACTTAGAAATGTGTTCCATACCCATCAAGACTGAATTCACTGTAATACACAGGGTGGCTGTGAATTTTCCCTCGTTACATAGGTTAGTTAGGTTCCACCTTGGTGTAGTGGTTGCATTGAATTACAATCTATCTGGAGGTCGTGGGTTCGATCCCTGCATGTGGGCCAAGGCAGTTTTCGATTCAGCTACTACTAGTAGTAGCTACGAGTAGTACTACTAGCAGCTACTACTAGTAGTAGCTGAATCGAAAACTGCCTTGGCCCACATGCAGGGATCGAACCCACGACCTCCAGATAGATTGCCCCGAGAGCTTCGATTCAGCACGAATGGTTTGAAGGGGCTAACCAGGGGGCATCTATGCCTTGCATCCAAATGTTAGCTCTAACGGTCGAAGAAAACTTTATTTTCTATACTTTTTTACAAGTGTTGAAAAGTATCTTAAACTAATTGGTAATATTGTTTAAAAAATATATAAAAGTTGATAATAATTTAACAAACTAATTGCAGCTATTAAACTAGACATGAACCTTGTAATTCCGGTAAAATTCCGGCCGGAATTGACCCCATTCCGGCAATTCCGGCCGGAACCGGAATCGGGCAAAAACCGCCGGAATTCCGGCCGGAACGGAATTCCGGGACATCCCTAGTTACTTTTCGGTCCCACGTGATTAGCGAAAAGATCTACTTGTAATTTTCGTGCCGTACCATCCCGGTATGGAGCCTTACCAAAATTTAAGCCGTTGGTAATTGTAACCATCGATTTTTTAAAACATGTTACTACTTGTATTTTTCGTTGCCATAGTTCAGTAGTTGCCATAGTTTCCACTGGAAAAAGTCGGATGTAATTATAAATGGCACCAAAATTCGAAAATGAGGGGGTGGGGGTGTGGAGAGGTCAAAATACCACCCCCCCCCCCCCCCCCCCCCCCCTTCCCGGTAGTTTCCGCAACTAAGATAGGGTTATGGCTGCCTATTAATTTATTAATAATGTATATGACATTAATTTGGCATACTTTTATTCGACTTTTAAATTCCCCTTCATATTCCTGATAAAAGATTAAACACGCGAGAAAATTATCAAACTCGCGAGAAAATTTAATCTCGCGAGATAAAATATTAAACACGCGAAAAAATTATTAAACTCATGAGATAAAAGATTAAACACGTGAGAAAATTATTAATCTCACGAGATAAGTAATTAAACTAGCGAGAAAACAATAGTTCAGTCCAGAATAGGGACCGTGTCACAGGATCTTGCGAGGTTAATAATTTTCTCGCGAGATTAATAATTATCTGCGTGTTTAATAATTTATCTCGCGAGATTTTCTCTCGCGTTTAATGATTTTCTCGTGAGTCTACTCATTTTTCTCGCGAGATTAATAATTTTCTCAAGATTTTAATAATTTCTCGCGAGTTTAATAATTTAACTCGCGAGTAAATTCAGAAGAATATTAAGGGGAATTAAAATGTCGAATAAATACAAAATAAATACATTAATTAATATTAATATGTTATTGTTTATCATTATTTTGTACAGGACCAGTGGAGATTACACGGCTGCTCCATGCCAAAACCTAGTAAGTGCTTTCCATCTAGTTCTGAAATAATCGCAGTTATAGTTTTCTAACTTTTGCGGGCTGGCATTTCGTTCTGTCTTGTTTTCCAGAACTTATGAATATGTAATTATTTTTATAAAATTGACTTCGTGTAAAATTTTGGAATCATTTTTTTTTACCATATTCGAGAAAAAAGAGATAAATTGTTTCGGAATGGTAAAAATTAACACATACTAATTTAAGTGTCCTTCAAAACACAGTAACTGACATTTTTGGCTTTCCCAAAACCAAGTAACTACCTTTTCACTTTACAAAACCCAGTAAATGCTGAAACATGGGGAAATAATTAATTGACGCAAATTCAATCTGGGCGAAATAACGATGGTAATTATCAATTATGGGAAAGGAACAGTTTCAATGTCAGGTTATTCCAACCAAAATAATAAACGGGAGTGAATATCGTAGGTTACAGTTTATTTTTGCTCGCTATCAGCTGTTATTTGCCCAGATTTTCCACTGCAAAGAATTGAATTTTATTGCGTCGAGAGCCCCCCTCCCCTTTCTGAAATATCCAGTAAAGGTAATTTATAATACATATACATAATATATACATTTATCTTAACCACTCATAGTTTCATATCGTAAAGTTTTACATTAAACTATATCACCGAAAGTTTACATTATTAAACAGTATCACTCAAAGTTTACAGTTATCAGGCGGGATGAGTAGTGGTAATAAATCACGGGATGAGATTCCCCTTTACGATTCATTTCACAGGTCATCCACATCATATTCGATGTTTAGATCGGCTGTATCTGAGGAAGCTGGCATTTCGAGCCAACATTTTCTTCGACTTTCCGGCATCTTTAGCAAAAGTTGTTTGATCAAGGCTTCTTTCTTAGATAATTTTATTCCTCGATTCTTGGTTTTTATTTTCGGCTCCGGAGAAAACTTCACCTGGAGAAATGGCAATGTAATTGCTGGACTTTCAAAACTAGTTTTATATGACATTTTGCTGCAGTCTTTGTAGAATTTAACCTCAACAATGTCTCTAAGGTAAGGCAGCGCTTGACACAAAGTCTTGGAATAAGTTTTCTTGTTTCTCCAGAAATGAAACTCCTTTAAATCCACGCAACTGGCTGTCTTACGAGATTTGCCTATAGCAGATTTCAGATCATCAAAATCATAACAGTGTTTTATAGTATCCAGTTTTTGTTTTGATTGGTACAGTTGTCTAACCAGAATATGAAATTATCTATATCTCGGTCTTTTCTCACGACTGTTAATAGTGCATCAGCAAATGAATCACCATCGCGGCCCTGCAATGCTTCATGCCATACGACGCAATAATCGTCAACATCGCTGTTTAGCCGGTTTAATCGTGCAAATGTCTCATTAAAAATTACCAACTTGCTGAGAAAAAAAGCCTCTTTAACAAGGGGCATGTAAGGCAGTAGCAAAACCTTCTGCATATCCATAGCGTAAGCGGCAGTATCTTTAAACTGGATGTTAGTGTCTTTGGTATATTCATTGTGAGCTAGAGATGCCATATTTAAGTGACGTTTATATTCTTTTGCAGTTTGTTCATCCAAGGGTCTTTCTTTTAGATCGTTTTCCAAACAAAATCCACATTTATCCGAATTTGGCTTGCAAAAACTAATGTGAAGGTCATCACGGAGAGTTTTTCTGTAAAGTTCAATGTGGCAGTAGTTTGGGTGTTTAGAGTTGAAATCGTCAAACATCGCTTCCAAGGTTAGTGTTCGAGGAAGATACTTCATGTGAGGAGAATTATACCTCCTGTAATGACTAACTGATGGTTGATAACTATTTATATGTTCAATTATTGTTGTTTTATTGATTATTCTACCGGCCTGCATGCCACCCCGCTTGTCACTTACATCGACTATTTCACCATCACCTATAGCTTTCCTTGTGACCTTACTTAATTCTTGGATTACAGAATCAGTTTTATACCCCAAGGTGTTTAGAAAAAGTGTCTTACAGACTATCATACTGTGGTTATCATCATTAGGCAGGTGATATATTCGGGTTTCATTCCTATTATTTATATGCTGGGTCGTCCTCTTTTTTACATCTATAAATTGCACCATTGACTGTAACCAGACACGACGTTTATTATATGGCAATTCCCAAAATAAGCTATGTAATCTCTTACGGCTTTCTGTAGACAGTGATTTACATTTTCTAGTACAAGTAGTTTTACATGTTGCATTAATGAATGGGTGTTTTATAATGTCTCTTGATTTACGTTGGTCAATATTCAAACGCGGGTATTTTTGTGTTTGGGTTTTCTGAACTCGTTTTCCACCTCTTGGTCCTATTATAACCGAAACGGCGGCAGGTCTAGCCGGCGATTGTACTACTTGATCAACCGGAATCGAAGGAGTAGTAGCATCCACGACATCGGGTATTGGACCTGTATCACTAATATCATCTAGATTTATTGTATATAACTGTTGGATGTCTTGTAGTGGTTCTATTTCTATGTTGTTATAATACTCGTCATAAGGCAAACTTGGAATAGAAATAAGTTCACTTTGTTGTTCGGAAAAAGTAGTTTGCTCTTCGGAAGACATCGAACTCGACATCGTGGATGCCAGAATTGGATCGCTGAAACACTCGTCGAAAAGGTCACAGGATAAAACACTGGTATAATTCATTGTCGAAGATACAACATCCTCAATTGGATGACTCGACAAGCTAGTAGACTCACAGTCACCAGGTGGTTCCACTTCTTTACTGGTGCACATATCATTATCAATAACTGAACTTCCAACATGGCTGTTCGAGGCTTGCTCATCAGAGCCAACAATCTCCGTAGCGGTGCAAGACCGGTCTTCAACATTGGCAACATTGCCGGGCCCATAATAGAGTGGGAACTCAAATCCGAAGAAAGGAGTCTCGCCATCGTCACTTTCCATGTCACTTTAACTTTAATGAATAGTATTGAGATCAAACGAGTCACTAAATAAGTATCTTTTGTAAAATTGAGCTTATATTATAATTATATCCAGTAGGATTTCGTTTCAGTAGGATATATGCAATAGACTATCGAGGGCGCGGTCTTTAATAGTAGGCCTAGAACAGGCAAAGGCTACTGACCGGACCCATTGCCATTTTGAGCACCCATTGCCATTTTGAACAGACCCGTTGACTGAACCCATTGACTGGACCCATTGCCATTTAAAGGAGCAGGTTAGTAAAGGAGCAGGTTACAGAGGCGTGTTCGGGGAACCAAAACAATAAACGAAAGTTAACACATGTTACAAGATTATGCGTCCGGTCTCAAAGTTGAGGTAATAAGGGTCCAGTCAATAAACACAAGTAAAATATAAGTCAAATATAAAAAGCTTCAATGCTGTATTTAGAGGGTCCGGTCAGTAGCCACTTCACCTAGAACACATTCCTACACTATCGCATCCGATATGCATTTGTAAATAAAAACATAATTTTCCTAAAATTTGGTGCCACTTAGACTGTCGATTTAGAGTTTACCCACTGAATGATTGGTCTTACACGTACGTTCACTTTCCAATGTACGTAGATACATGTACAACACATTAGCAGAATTATTAGAATTAATTAAGATCAGTTAATATATATTTAAAAAATACATAAACAAATTACGTTTGTTCAAGGGTCAATGAATAACTGAACAGAATGAACTCACAATAATTGATCAATTTAAATTCCCCACCACCTCAAATATTCTAGAATTATATTTTTGGACCAATAAAATGACAGCAACTTAGCAGTTACTTGGTATTGCGAAATGAAACTCTGCAAATTAAAACAGGGAAAAAATTTCCAAAACCTAGTATCTTAACAACAATTCAGATATTGTGATCCCAAAACCCAGTAACTACTTACCAAAACATAATAACTGCAACCCATTGCAGTTGCTACGTTTTGGGAAAGGGAATATAGCATATAATTCAAGATAATGGGTTTTGTAACACTAAAATCTAGCGATTATATTCTGTTGGTACATTTTAAACCCAGTAACTAGCATTATTTTGCAGTTGCTGTGTTTTGGATGAGGAAAACGGGCATGAATTGTTAGTTACTAGGTTTCGGCACAGTAATATCTCAGCACCGGTTGCAGATACGGCTTTAAGATTGTGCCAGCTGAATTCTACGCCCTCTAAAACCCCAATGGCGGCAAAATCTCAATTTTCAAAAAATTTCAGTTACTAGGTTTTGGCATGGAGCAGCCGCACTGTGTAGAGCGTCTTTCAAAAAATTTTTAAAAATGACGGTTTTTTGTCCGCCGTGTCCGTCGAGGGGATAGATTTGCTAATGTTAGAGTGGCTAATATCTTAGAATTCCGAGTCGCTCCCCTGGTGCGAAAATAAAAAAAATTGGTCTGTTCCTTCATCGAAAAGTCCCCCAGAATCCCAAGTTAACCTATATAGTTAGCGATGGCCTGCGGCTTTAGGAGCGGCCGCGGTATTCACCTCCCTCATAGCGGCCGCGGCGGTGTTGCGTCAAATGGAGAAATAATTATCCCACCAAGGCACAGCATGGTTTCCTGAAAAAACGTTCGACCTGTTATTTTTGACTTAAAATTGGCACATTCTATAGTTTACAGTAATATCGACTTAAATTTGAACGATTTCTTCACTATTGCGCCGAGAGCTGGACTTAGAGGTCACGAGCTTAAACTCTTCGATAAACAGTCGAGGCTTCTAATGTGCAAGAATAATTTTCCCACCGAGTAGTTCCAATTTGGAACTGGCTCCCATCGGAAACTGTCAATACTGAAAGTAAATTTTTATTTTCCCAAAAGCTTAAAGACCTTGACTTGCTCTCTTTTGTAAATTTAATAGAAATTTGTAAACATGCGCATATTTTTATATTTTTTTTTTTGAGTGAATATTTTATCTATTTTCTATATATATTTTGTTGCATGCATATGATATGGTAGATTAGTAATAATTCACCTAATTTGTAAAATATTTTTATTCCAAAATCCCAACATTACTTTACTCATAAGTATATAGTTATTATTGTGAATCATAACAATTAATTTTTATTGTGAATATTTTATTGCACATTCGTAGACTGTGACATTCTTATTGTTTAGTTATATGTTATATATATATATAAATCGCAATAATTTTTATTGTCCGTTTAAATCCTTTTTTTGTCCTTTTTTTTTATTTTTTATGTCCTCCAAAAGTCTAATGTTAGGTCCATGCTACCGGTTTCTCTACTGCTGTTCTCTCAGGCTATCAGTACCGGTATTAGTATATATAGCACTATTTTGCTGTATTGTATGTACAGATGTAGGTATAAAGCAGGTATTTCTGTATTTTAGTACCGGTACTGCTATTACGCATTTAAATACGGTAATGGTAGGCCTACCGGTTGTGCTAATAAATTTTAAATAATTGATAGGCCAAACTGGATTGCAGGATTGTGGAAAATGTGGATATACCTTTCACATAATTTAGGCCTATTACTGTATTAGTTTTATAATCAATAATGGATCATGACTACTGTCTGAGTAGTGTTACGGATAACCTGCTCCTTTCCCTGATTTGGTAAAGTGACTGTTTATTGTTTTGGTTAGAAAATCCGGCCTTAACCTGCTCCTTTCCCTCAATTAGTTAAGTGATCGTTTATTGTTTTGGTTAGAAAATCCCGCCTCTGTAGCCTGCTCCTTTCCCTCAATTGGTAATGTTATCGTTTATTGTTTTGGTTAGAAAATCCCGCCTCTGTAACCTGCTCCTTTCTCTCAATTGGTAATGTTATCGTTTATTGTTTTGGTTAGAAAATCCCGTCTCTGTAACCTGCTCCTTTCCCTCAATTAGTTAAATGATCGTTTATTGTTTTGGTTAGAAAATCCCGCCTCTGTAACCTGCCCCTTTCCCTCAATTAGTTAAATGATCGTTTATTGTTTTGGTTAGAAAATCCCGCCTCTTTAACCTGCTCCTTTCCCTCAATTAGTTAAATGATCGTTTATTGTTTTGGTTAGAAAATCCCGCCTCTGTAACCTGCTCCTTTCCCTCAATTAGTTAAGTGATCGTTTATTGTTTTGGTTAGAAAATTCCGCCTCTGTAACCTGTCCCTTTCCCTCAATTAGTTAAATGATCGTTTATTGTTTTGGTTAGAAAATCCCGCCTCTGTAACCTGCTCCTTTCCCTCAATAAGTTAAGTGATCGTTTATTGTTTTGGTTAGAAAATTCCGCCTCTGTAACCTGCTCCTTTCCCTCAATTAGTTAAGTGATCGTTTATTGTTTTGGTTAGAAAATCCCGTCTCTGTAACCTGCTCCTTTCCCTGATTTGGTAAAGTGACTGTTTATTGTTTTGGTTAGAAAACTCGGCCTTAACCTGCTCCTTTCCATCAATCAGTCAATTGGTAATTGTTTTTGGCTATAAAATGAGTGTTTTGCTACGTCATGTGGTAATCGATTATCGACAACAACCACAAATTAAATATAGAGTCTTTTTACCACAGGCGCATATGGAAATCTATATCTCATAGTCTATAAATCATGGAATCATGGAATGTTTTGGCACAGGCATAGTGAAATCAACTGTCTGGCAGTCCAGAAATCAGCAGTCTGGCAGTTTGAAGAAATACATACATAAAAAGTCATTAAAAGGACAATAAAAGTCATTAAAAGGACAACAAAAGTCAGTATGCATAATTCGCAAAAAAAAGGACAAAAAAAGTCAAATAAAAGGACATAAAAAAATCACTGCCTATATAAATATAAATATAGCATATATATATATATATATATATATCCAACACACAACCTTAGGGCCACTTATGGATGTAAGTAGGTGGCCTTATGGTTCTATTCAATATCCAACAGTGGCCCTATGGTCGGAAAGGTGGCCCTATGGTGTAATCGTGCCATGGGGCCACAGTGGCCCTATGGTATGAAGTAGTTGTAAGGCGTTATAAGGTCCTTTGGACATTAGGTGTTGCATCTTTAGGTCCTATGAGTGGTGGTTATTAACCCCTGCGCTGTTAGGTTCTTTCATAATACAGTAGTTTTATTTCTATTTAAAGCTGATTATCTTCAAAAATTCAGTAAGCCTTCTTTCTATTAAGTGAGCGTTCTATTCAGCGATCGTTCTATTCAGTGAACGTTCTATTCAGTGAGTATTCTATTCAGTGAGCGTTCTATTCAGTGAGTGTTATATTCTGTGAACGTTCAATTCAGTGAGCGTTCTATTCAGGGAGTGTTCTATTCAGTAAGCGTTCTATTCAGTGAACTTCCTATTCAGTGAGTGTTCAATTAAGTGAACGTTCTATTCAGTGAGCGTTCTATTCAGTGAGTGTACTATTCAGTGAGTGTTCTATTCAGTGAGCGTTCAATTCAGTTAGCGTTCTATTCAGTGCACGTTCAATTTAGTGAGCGTTCTATTCAGTGAACGTTCTATTCAGGGAGTGTTCTATTCAGTGAACTTCCTATTCTGCGAGTGTTCTACTCAGTAAGCGTTATATTCCGTGAATGTTATATTCAGTGAATGTTCTATTCAGTATGCGTTCTATTCAGTGAACTTCCTATTCAGCGAGTGTTCTATTCAGTGAGCGTTCAATTCAGTTAGCGTTCTATTCAGTGCACGTTCAATTCAGTGAGCGTTCTATTCAGTGAACGTTCTATTCAGGGATTGTTCTATTCAGTAAGCGTTCTATTCAGTGAACTTTCTATTCAGTGAGTGTTCTATTCAGTAAGCGTTCTATTCAGTGAACTTCCTATTCAGCGAGTGTTCTATTCAGTGAGCGTTCTATTTAGTGAGCGTTCTATTCAGTGAGCTTTCTATTAAGTGAGCGTTATAATCAGTGAGTGTTATATTCAGTGAGCGTTCTATTCAGTGAGCGTTCTATTCAGTGAGTTTTCTATTTAGTGAGTGATATATTCAGTGAACGTTCTATTCAGGGAGTGTTCTATTCAGTAAGCGTTCTATTCAGTGAACTTCCTATTCTGCGAGTGTTCTACTCAGTAAGCGTTCTATTCCGTGAACGTTATATTCAGTGAATGTTCTATTCAGTATGCGTTCTATTCAGTGAACGTTCTATTCAGTTAGCGTTCTATTCAGTGAACGTTCTATTCAGTGAGTGTTCTATTCAGTATGCGTTCTATTCAGTGAACGCTCTATTCAGTTAGCGTTCTATTCAGTGAACGCTCTATTCAGTGAGTGTTCTATTCAATAAGCGTTCTATTCATTTAACGTTCTATTCAGTGAGTGTTCTATTCAGTAAGCGTTCTATTCAGTGAGCGTTCTATTCAGTGAGTGTTATATTCTGTGAACGTTCAATTCAGTGAGCGTTCAATTCAGTGAGCGTTCTATTCAGTGCACGTTCAATTCAGTGAGCGTTCTATTCAGTGTACGTTCTATTCAGTGAGTGTTCTATTCAATAAGCGTTCTATTCATTGAACGTTCTATTCAGTGAGTGTTCTATTCAGTAAGCGTTCTATTCAGTGAGCGTTCTATTCAGTGAGTGTTATATTCTGTGAACGTTCAATTCAGTGAGCGTTCTATTCAGTGCAGGTTCAATTCAGTGAGCGTTCTATTCAGTGAAAGTTCTATTCAGTGAGTGTTCTATTCAGTGAACGTTCTATTCAGTGAGTGTTCTGTTCACTAAGCGTTCTATTCAGTGAACTTTCTATTCAGTGAGTGTTCTATTCAGTGAGCGTTCTATTCCGTGAACGTTATATTCAGTGAGTGTTCTATTCAGTAAGCGTTCTATTCAGTGAACGTTCTATTTAGTGAGCATTATATTCAGTGCACGTTCAATTCAGTGAGCGTTCTATTCAGTGAAAGTTCTATTCAGTGAGTGTTCTATTCAGTGAACGTTCTATTCAGTGAGTGTTCTACTCACTAAGCGTTCTATTCAGTGAACTTTCTATTCAGTGAGTGTTCTATTCAGTAAGCGTTCTATTCCGTGAACGTTATATTCAGTGAGTGTTCTATTCAGTAAGCGTTCTATTCAGTGAACGTTCTATTCAGTGAGCATTATATTCAGTGAGCGTTCTATTCAGTGTGTGTTATATTCTGTGAACGTTCAATTCAGTGAGCGTTCTATTCAGTGCACGTTCAATTCAGTGAGCGTTCTATTCAGTGAAAGTTCTATTCAGTGAGTGTTCTATTCAGTGAACGTTCTATTTAGTGAGTGTTCTATTCACTAAGCGTTCTATTCAGTGAATGTTCTATTCAGTAAGCTTTTTATTTAGTTAACGTTATTTTCAGTTAGTTTTCTATTAAATGAGTGATCTATTCAGTGAGCGTTCTATTCAGTGAGTGTTCTATTCAGTGAGTGTTCTATTCAGTGAGCGCTCTATTCAGTGAGATTTCTATTAAGTGAACGCTTTATTCAGTGAGTGTTCTATTCCGTGAGCGTTCTATTTAGTGAACGTTCTATTCAGTGAGCTTTCTATTAAGTGAGCGTTATAATCAGTGAGTGTTCTATTCAGTGAGCGTTCTATTCAGTGAGCGTTCTACTTAGTGAGCGTTCTATTCAGTAAGCGTTCTATTCAGTGAGCGTTCTATTTAGTGAGCGTTCTATTCAGTGAGCTTTCTATTAAGTGAGCGTTATAATCAGTGAGTGTTATATTCAGTGAGCGTTCTATTCAGTGAGCGTTCTATTCAGTGAGTTTTCTATTTAGTGAGTGATATATTCAGTGAATGTTCTATTCAGTGAGTGTTATATTCATTGAACCTTCTATTCCGTAAGTGTTCTAGTCAGTGAGTGGATTATTCAGTGAGTGTTCTATTCAGTGAATGTTCTATTCAGTGATCGTTCTATTCAGTGAGTGTTCTATTCAGTAAGCGTTCTATTCAGTGAACGGTATATTTAGCGAGTGTTCTATTCAGAAAACGTTCTATTCAGTGAGAGTTCACGTCAGTGAGTGTTTTATTCAGGGAGTGTTCTAATCAGTGAATGTTCTGTTCTGTGAGCATTATATTTAGTGAGCATTATAATCAGTGATCGTCCTATTTTACGAGTGTTCTAATCAGTGATCGTCCTATTTTACGAGTGTTCTAATCAGTGAGCGTTCTATTCAGTGAGTGTTATATTCAGTGAGTGTTCTATTCAGTGAGTGTTCTATTCAGTGAGTGTTCTATTCAATTATCGTTCTATTCAGAGAGTGTTCTATTTAGTGGTGTACTATTCAGTGGGTGTTAATTTCTGTTAGTGTTCTATTTAGTGTGTGTTTTATTCAGTGATCATTCTATTCAATGAATGTTTAATTCTGTAAGTGTTATATTCAGTGAGCGTTCTATTCAGTAAGCATTCTATTCAGTGAGCGTTATATTCAGTGAGCGTTCTATATAGTGAGTGTTATATTCAGTGAGCGTTATATTCAGTGAATGTTATATTCAGTGGGCATTCTATTCAATGAATGTTCAATTATGTGAGTGTTATATTCAGTGAGCGTTATATTCAGTAAGCGTTCTATTCAGTGAGCGTTATATTCAGTGAGCGTTCTATATAGTGAGTGTTATATTCAGTGAGCGTTATATTCAGTGAATGTTATATTCAGTGAGCGTTCTATTCAGTGAGCATTCTATTTAGTGAGCATTATAATCAGTGAGCGTTCCATTCAGTGAGTGTTCTATTCAGTGAGCGTTATATTCAGTGAGGGTTCTATTCAGTGAGTGTTCTATTGAGTGAGCGTTCCACGCAATTAACGTTCTATTCAGTGATCGTTCTATTCAGTGAGCATTATATTCAGTGAGTGTTCTATTCAGTGAGCATGATACTCAGTCAACGTTCTATTCAGTGAGCGTTATACTCAGTGAGCGTTCTATTCCGTACACATTCTATTCAGTGAGCGAAGTAAAAAAAACTATTAGAAAGTAGCATAAATGTAGAATTTTAATTAAAAAAAATACAGCACGCCGACTATACAATTCAATAATAATTGATTCATTTGTTCTAGTCCCTCTGGTGTATAAAAAATCAATAGGCTTTAACTCTAAAGGTAAAATCTATATATCTGTTATAATAAAGATCCGTCAAAACCATAGGGCCACTATTTTTTATGTCATGGTTTTATGTAATAAAAACTTAATAACACGGTATTTGACTGCAAGCACAAAGAGGATCATCTGCATTAATGATATCAAATAGCTCCAATAAAAATTTCGATACCAAAATTTAATTACAAAGTTTTTAAATCACACTTACTAATTTTTCAACTTTGTCTCAGAAGCCACCATCTTGGTTCAAATACCTACAAGTTAGTCATGGAATCAAAGATATATAAAATTATATATTAAAATATACATAAGTTTTGAAATGAATAAAAACGGTGTAGAAAAGTCTAACAAAGCATTTTCTGAAAAGATCTGAGTTCTAGAATGTGTTTTTGATGTGTAAATTACACAAAAATTACCAGAAAAATTAGGTGGCCCTTTGGTCGTTTTGTGTTATGTACTTTTACTATAGAAATGTATTGCAAACGAATATCCAACAAGATATATATAATGGTCATTATATTGGAGCCGTGTAATTTTTTGCATCGGATTGTTCTAACAATTAATAGATATTATTAATAACATGCTTCTCTTGTGCTAATATTATTTGATAGTTAATGTACTAGTTTATATCTTAATTATTAAGGAGTGGCCCTATGGCCCCCAGTTGGAGTTATATATATATATATATTTATAGTTATATTTATATATACTGTATGTTATAGCTTATTTGTAGAATATATTTCTGTATTTTTGTGTAATTTTTAGAATTTGCTCGGGCAACCATAAGTGTTTAATTTTAATAACCTGGTTGTTTTCTCTCCTCATGTACTTTTAATTTAATTTTTATAAATACATAGAGTGATATAATAAAGCTATGGGACGCTAACGCTACAGGACCTAAGGTACCGGTATACCTATTTGGACCTAACGCTTCAAAGCCGGTTGACGGTAGGCAGTGGTTCTTTTCGGGGAATCTCATTGATCTCGATTGCTGCAAAGCTATACAATAGGATTCTATTAAATCGCATCAGGGATCCCATTGAGAGACTGCTCCGTGGAAATCAGAATGGGTTCCGTAAAGGTCGTGGGACCATGGAGCCCATTTTGGCACTTAGAAGGATAATTGAA
This sequence comes from Nemertoderma westbladi, assembly GCA_032718475.1. Classification (NCBI taxonomy): domain Eukaryota; kingdom Metazoa; phylum Xenacoelomorpha; order Nemertodermatida; family Nemertodermatidae; genus Nemertoderma; species Nemertoderma westbladi. The sequence goes on along the minus strand of JAUCBJ010001011.1, from coordinate 15,086 downwards.
GAGTTAACAAAAAAGAAAGACAGGCATCTGGCTGTTATCTTTGTTGACTTCTTCAAGGCCTTTGATTCAGTCTCTCGCTCACGTATGTTCAGCATACTTTCATTATATGGGATTCCTGATGAAATTATTGCAGCAATCAGATCAGTATACGATGGTTCGACAACATTTGTGTCTACTGTTGACGGTGACACAGAACCGTTTGAAGTGTTATGGGGCGTCCTCCAAGGAGACACACTTGCACCATTCTTGTTCATTATTGTGGTTGAATATGTTCTACAGTACGCATGTCCTTAGATCATTATAATGATGATGGGGTGATGATAACTCCACCTACTGGCTCCAGAAGTCGAGGAAATCCTGCCAAGTACCTAACTGATCTAGACTTTGCTGATGACTTAGGAGTACTCTCAGAATCATTAGAGGGAGCCCAACGGCTCCTCAGCTCATTAGAACATGCTGCTTCTAGTGTTGGTCTTTTTATTAACTCCAGAAAGACCAAAATTCTGACAGTTAACTTTGAAAGTCCTCAGCAAGTTTCTGATCGGATGAGCATAAGCCAAAGGATGGTATGCTTGAGCATGTGGACGACTTCTGTTACCTGGGATCATGGATCCGGAAGTCAGGTGGAGGACCTTCGAATACGTAAGGGAAAGGCATGGGCAGCCTTGAATAGGCTTTCCAGGATTTGGAAGTCACCGAGAATTAATCGGAAACTTAAGGCATGTAAGGTCCGATTATTTAGAGCAGCAGTAGTTCCAGTACTCCTCTATGGGAGTCCATGCTGGGCTCTAACTGCTGAGGACACCAAATCTCTGGATGGCACATTCACAAGAATGCTACGCCGGGTTCATTGTGTCAAGTACAATGCACACATCTCCAACCAGACACTATATAACATTGCGGAGGTGTCTCATTGGTTCCCCCAAGCTTGACACTAGAACAAAATCGCCTCCGCTTTGCAGGACATTGCTTTCGCCGTGAGGACCAGCCAGTGCATCATCTTGTGTCTTGTACTTTGGCAGCCTCATGGAGTGAATAAGCATGGTGGACAGCCCATGACTTTCTTGAGACGCATCTTAAAGGACACTGGCCTTGAAGATGCGGATGATCTAGCAAATGTCATGGGTGATAGGGAGTTGTGGCGGTGCAATTTTGTTGACAAGCCGGCACAGCATTCTTAAAAATGCAGCTGCAATGCAGCATGCCGATCCTAGTAGTAGTAGTTCATTGTCGGTTGACGGTAGGCCGACGGTAGGCCTACTCGTGGTATGTAGGCTGGCTACAGTCAGACAGTTACATGCTGCAGTGCTGTACCAGGAGCCGGGACTGGCCGACAGGGTACCGTAACATTCTGACATTGGTCAGTTGGTTTTTTGATTGACTGGAATGATTGCAGAATGGAGATCCACCTGATTCAGTGATTATGTGATTACAGCTACAGGCTGACAGGATTAGGCCCTAGAATAGGCCTAACTGAATAATGGCTGCACAAATGGATAGAGTGAACACAGTTTTCGAAAACCAGGTTTGTATTGTACCATTCAGCCATTACAGCATTACCTACCATTACTGCATTATCCATTATGTATTGTATTACACTTACAGACTTACACATACTGACATAGGCCTAGTCAGCTAGTTTGCTAGTTATAAACTTTTTATCATTTTCTGGCCATTTTTGGACCCACAAGTCCCTAAAAGGTGCCACCCTGCTCCATCAGTCCATAGCGCTGGAAATTCAAATAATTGAATGAAAGACATGTCAGCATGTAATTTGTACTGCAGTACTGCAAAGGGTGGCAGATCAGATCTGCCACCTACCGGTATATTTGGCTGTTTGGGGCGGTAAATTCAAATCTGTTTTAACATTGAATACATGAATATTGAATAGAGTAAGACTAATGCAGTAGGCCTAATGTAATTCATTGAATCAGAATAAATTATTTCTTATAATAGCCTATACCGGTACAGGGATAGAAGTTAAGTCAAATCCCCCGACCCCCCCCCCCCCCCCCTCAATTTTCAATTTTGCTCGAAGTCCCAGACTAGTTAACCAGTCAGCTTACAGGCTTAGTTGTTCACGTTCAGTAGGGAACACGTTCGTGGGGCCTTCGCGCAGCACGAGGCCCAGTTATGAGATACAAATTAAAATTGAGCGACTGTATCACAAAATCAGGTTTTGAGAAATTTACCCACACCACCAATCAATCAAAGAAAGGGGGACAGTACGTGTTCACCCCTTTTAATCCCCCCCCCCCACCCTTCCCAACCACCAATACATAACCGCGACATCTACCACCCACGGAAGGGTAGCACGAACTTATTTCCAATCGCACGTTCAATATGCAAAGCCAGGTGGTTTATAGGAATATAATAAACGCAGTACTCGTATTCATTATAAGCCTCGTTGCGTTCGTCCTGTTTTGTATTTAAATATATTTCTTAAACGCAGGCTAGGACGTTCTTTATAATAATAATAACTAGGGATGCGATCAATATGTGAAGCCAGGTGGTTTATATAATAATTTAGTCAACGCAGTACTCGTCTTCATTATATGCCTCGTTGCGCTCGTCGCTTGTCCTGTTTTGTTATAAAATATTTTTCCTAAACGCAGACTGACGATCTTTATACAGTTATAACTATGCGAAGTTTCGAAACTGTGCGAGTAACTGTTGATACATCTATGTGGATATGTGTGATATGTGGAGATGTGTGATACAACGCCAACGCATCTTATGCCGATGTAGTAATATGGGTATTGAAATAATATTAAATTAATGTACACTCTTAAAGCTGCAGCGAAAAAATGTAGCTAATTTCCTAGGTTACATATAAAATAATAATATTATTTTTAAGAACATTAATTTTACTACTTTGCAAAAATTCAATTAAAAAATAACCAGACATATACATTGTGGAATAAACTATTTCAGAAGCCTACACAACAGCCATGCCATGGATAGTATTTATGTTATGATATCTGTCATTCACCTGAGATAGCAATACAACATTTATAGTGAATTTAAAGAATGCTGTCTGGGCTGGAATAGCAATACTGGTTGTCTATTACTATTCCTCTCTGGTTAGTCTTAGCAACAACTCCCAGCCAGCGGCAGAGACTTGACCAATAATCATTCCCAGCAACTGGGAATGACACACACATCCCATCTATGTAACAGCATGTTGGCCAATAAATGAGCAGTATTTAATGAGAATAAATTTTTTTTGCCGTTTTAATTACTTTAGATCAATTAAAGACACAATTATTAAAGCAAATCACTTGAACTAATTAAAAACTATAATAGAATGGCGTATGGGGATTACATCTGTATAATTTTTAATTATAATTATTTAAATCTTATACTGTAAAACAATTAATTTCCTTTAAAAGGCAGGTTGAAAATGGTGTTTTTACCGTAATAACTTAATTAACTAATTAACTGCTATTATCTTAGCTTCTCGAAGGCCACACTGAAATTCTACTTGGAAAATTTCTAAACTTTTGCCAAACAACATGTGTACCAAGTTTGGATAGATTTCATCAAAGATTGACCGAGTTATTAACGTTTAAAATTGAATGCGACAGAACGACAGGTTGATTAATGGTACCACTACGCTAAGGCTCACTCACTTCGTGGCTCGCCCCACATACAGACATACCCTTAAATAAGCTCCAAAAGTAGGTTCATATTTAAGGAAAATGGCTCTTATTTAGAGGTTTTTGGGCCTTTTTTGGATATTTTTTCGACATAATATGCAAGAACTTGTTTCAGGTAAAAATACCGCATAATTTTATTTCACAATATAAAAGTTGGGTCCTTCTTGAACATAATGCAAAAAATCAGAAAACATTTCACCGTCCGGTTTTTTTTCTACAAGCGTTTTAAAATTGCATCAAAAATACGACCAGTTCCTAAATAAGAGGGATTTTTTAAATTTACCTTATTTAAGACATCGAAATTGAACACATAAATACTAAAAGTCCTTAAATAAGAACTTTTTGACATGGGTTTCATATTTAGGTATACAATTTCATTCCAAAATCTGCATACTCCTTAAATAAATTAAATATTTCTCATTTCTCATATATTAAATTAAATAAATTAAATTAAATAAATTAAATTAAATATCCTTATATAATGTCTCTTATAACCTCGTCTCCCAGTCCTGCAGTCCCGTCCTCCTTCTGCCCTTAACTGCTTATGATATGACATTTATGACTGTATGACCTCCTAACTGCCTAACCTTGACAGGACATTGCAAGATGCAGAGATAAGGGAGCTTCTGAGCTTAATTTGATATGTGCAAAAATGCACAACGAGCAACAATGACCAACAAATAAGCAACAACGAGCAACAAATGAACAATGAGTAACAAAACAACGAGCAACAATGAGCAACAAATGAACAATGAGTAACAAAACAACGAGCAACAATGAGCAACAACGAGTAACATTGAGCAAAAATGAGCAATAATAAAGTACAACAACGATCAATAATGAGGAACAACGACTGAACGAGCAACAATGAGCAACAACGAGTAACAATGAGCAACTACCAGACTACGACTACTACAAGTAACATTGAGCAACAATGAACAACAACGAGCAAAAATGAGCAATAATAAAGTACAACAACGAGCAACAATGAGCAACAGCGAGAAACAATGAACAACAATGAGCAATAATGAGGAACAACGACTGAACGAGCAACAATGAGTAACATTAACATTGAGAAACAACGAGCAACAATGAGCAATAATAAAGTACAACAATGAGCAACAACGAGCAACAATGAGGAACAACGACTGAATGAGCAATAATAAAGTACAACAACCAGCAACAATGAGCAACAACGAGTAACAATGAGTAATAATGAGCAATAATAAAGTACAACAACGAGAAACAACGACCAATAATTAGGACATGAGGATGAGGAACCAACGAGTAACAATGAGCAACAATGACAATGAGTAACAACGAGTAACATTGAGCAATAATAAAGTATAACAACGAGTAACATTGAGCAACAACGAGCAACAATGAGAAACACTGAGCAACAATGAGCAATAATAAAGAACAACAACGATCAACAATGAGCAACAACGAGAAACAATGAGCAATAATGAGCAACAACGACTGAACGAGCAACAACGAGTTATATTGAGCAACAATGAGCAATAATAAAGTACAACAACGAGCAACAATGAGCAACAACGACTGAACGAGCAACAACGAGTAATATTGAGTAACAACGAGCAACAATGAGCAATAATAAAGTACAACAACGAGAAGGAGAAACAACGAGCAACAATGAGGAACAACGATTGAACGAGCAATAATAAAGTACAACAATGAGAAGCAATGCTGCAATGAGCAACAACGAGCCATAATAGAGTACAACGAGCAACAACAAGCAATAATAAAGTACAACTAACGAGCAACAATGAGCAACAACAAGCAACAATGACCAACAACGAGCAACAATGACCAACAATGAGCAACAATGACCAACAACGAGAAATAATAAAGCACAATGAGCAGCAATGAGCAACAACGAGAAATAAACTGCGTCGAACCGGATTGAATGTGGGGGAGAGCCACGTTCTGACGTTTAAGTGAGCGAAGCCTTAGCATATGGGCTGATGGGTGCTATTAACGAGTTGTCTGTCGTCGTTGTAAATTTTTTATCGCTAATAACTCGGTCATTCCTTGATGAAATTAAACGAAACTTGGTATGTATGTAGTCTGTCAAAAGATTAGAAATAATCTGAAGTTTGGCAAAAAACAAACGAACGCAATGAGGCAAATTAAGGAGACGAGTATTGTGTTGAACGACCTCTGACTAACGAAAGACAACATGTTAATGGGGTGGGGCCCCTATCAGCTAGGGCTAGCTAAGGCTTTGCTCACTTCATGCTGCGCAAATGTCCCACGAACGTGTCCCACGAACGTGTCCCACTGCCTGAGCCAGTTGAGCCAAAACGTCATCCAGTCATCATCTTTAACCTTCATAACGTCTATCAGCTGCCCGACCGAACCATCTTTGTGCCTATTGACATGACATTGACATTGATTTTTTTTTTCACACCTTTCAAGTACAACATTGTGGACAATCCATCTAAGTGGGGCATAACGCGGAGCAGAAGAGGAAATGCAGGCACAAGTTAGTTTTTCGAAACTGTGCGGCGATGTCCAGTTACTTCTTACTTGTCTCATCGAAATACGTGACAATGTATGTGCGCTCAGATGGGCGATGGGCTATTCTTTTGAATATCAATGGGCTATTCTATGCTACCGTGTGAGGTAAGAATGCCAGTGCTAGCAACTTCATTATGATACAATATTCTATAGAGGATTTATAGAGTGCAGTGCACCCATTGTCCTTATCCTTCTGTCCTTAACCCAACAATTAGCAATATACACTGATACAGACTGACATAAACTGATAAATCAAAGAATTATGAAAGAAGTGTAACACATACCAGCATACTGTAAGGAATAGGGAATATTTATTTTATTTAAGGAATGTGCAGATTTTGGAATACAATTGTATTCCTAAATAAGAAACCCAGGTCAAAAAGTTATTATTTAGGGACTTTTAGTATTTATGTGTACAAATTCGATATCTTAAATAAGGTAAATTTAAAAAATCCCCTTATTTAGGAACTAGTCGTATTTTTGATGCAATTTTAAAACGCTTGTAGGAAGAAAAACCGGACGGTGAAATGTTTTCTGGTTTTTTGCTTTATGTTCAAGAAAGACCCAACTTTTACATTGTGAAATAAAATTATGCGGTATTTTTTCCTGAAACAAGTTATTGCATATTATATCGAAAAAATATCCAAAAAAGGCCCACAAACCCCTAAATAAGAGCCATTTTCCTTAAATAAGAACCCACTTTTGGAGCTTATTTAAGGGTATGTTCCCTACTGACGTTCACGTGCTGCTCGGATGATTGATTACTGACATGATGACTGATTGGAGGCCAAACTGGATTGTGGAAAATGTGGATATACCTTTCACATAGGTAATGTATCACTTTTAGGGTCAGGTCAGGTACCCAGATCCTGCTACCACTATGGCAGTAATGTGGTACTACCTGTAGCTGTCAGCCCAGTAGGGCAGGCCCGATAACCATAGCCTATTCATTATTTAGTTGATCAAGAGTGGGTTGGTTCAGCCCCGTCAACTTAATAAGTCATTGAGGGCTATAGCGCCTAGGGCACCATTGAAGGCAAAGGCTTGATATGCATCTGCACTAGAGATGATATAAGCCCCGCCCTGTCTATACTGGATGCTCCTCTACCAGTGTTAGGTAACCTAACCCAGGAGGCACACTTGGTTCAGGGTGTAACAAATGGACCCCTACAGTCGGCAGCAGGGCTGTAGGCCATGGATAGGCGGAAGGTAATCAACCAACGGCTAGACATGCTGACAAGGTCGGCGGAAGGTAATCAACCAACGGCGACCTACTGCGAAGACGCTTGTAGGAGTTGCGACCACAAGCTGAGTCTTGGAATATATGTAGGCCTATAGTACCAGACCACGACTAAATGCTGCGTGGCTGCCGCTGCGTCTTTTTGAGTAAGGTGATTAATCTGCTGATGCTGCAGTTCTCCAGTCTGCTGCTAGAGGGCGAAATGTTGAATTAAAGGCCTTTTTCCATTTCCATGATTTTAATTTGTTTACCATAAGCCTGTAAGCTGAATCTTGGCAAAGTATGTATTAAGCTATAGGCAGATAGGAAGGATCAGAGGATAGGCCCTACTACAGTACTATACCTTACCTACTATATAGGTTATCTGCCATCTCTTCAGTTCTCCAGTCTGCCGCTAGTGGGCGAAATGTCTCAAAGCAAACACCTTACACTTGCCTGTGACGGCTAGTCTATCCGACATCCCTACATCATTTAAAATAGGCATATAAAGTCTGAAGCTAAGTGTAGGCCTATAATTTAAGCAACCCACCAAACCCCACTGCAATCACAGTTAAGAAAATACTTGTCCCAAATTACCCCAGCCTGTCCAAAATTCCCCCATGTCCCAAATTACCCCAGTTTACCCTAGGCATGTTGAAATCAACTGTCTGACAGTCCAGAAATCAGCAGTCTGACAATTGGAAGAAATACATACAAACATAAAAAGTCATTAAAGGACAACAAAAGTCATTAAAGGGACAACAAAATTCATTATGCACAATTCGTAAAAAAGGGAGGACAAAAAAAGTCAAATAAAAGGACATAAAAAATCACTGCCGTATTCAATGTTAAAACAGATTTGAATTTACCGCCAGAATTTAGGTGGCAGATCTGATCTGCCACCCTTTCCAGTGCAAAAAACATGTCTTTCAATCATTTGAATTTCCCGCGCTATGGAACAGGGTGGCACCTTTTGCTTTTGGGGACTTGTTTTTGGACCCTTTTGCAGACTTATTTTTTGTACCCCCATTCGATAGGAACGTAGCCCCTGCGGTCTTTTACGCGTTCCGAAAAAGAATTGGCAGTTTCCTATTTGCGTTGTCGAATTAAAAATTTCGTAAATATTAATATGTGTAAAAAATATGGAAAAAACGGACTAAGTTACGGCCCCTTTTTCCACCCGAAATATTAATAAATATCTTACCCCCATTCGATACGAAGGTAGTACCACTCTTCCCCTTTCCAACCGCGTTACTTTCGTCCCCGTACGATTAATATTAGCCGAGTTATAGCGGATCCCACAAAGTCATTTTGTCCGTTTTTTCAACTTTGACGGACAATTTCGGAAAAAAGACGTGGTAATCTTTTTTGAAAATAAACACGAATTCACTAATTAATCCCTTCTATCGTATCCCGGCGTCGGCTAAGCAATAACGTACCTCCCTCAGAACGGCCGCGGCTGTGTTAAGTAAAATGGATAAATATTTATCCCACCAAGAATAAAAATATTGGTTAAAAATCTTCAAAATAAGAATGAATTATTAACTTGAAGCTATGAGTAGCTAATTACAGAATTAATTACCGGTGTATTTTATACTGATATATATTTATTTAAACAACTACCGGTTCTTATTTTATTATTTCAGGATGTTGACCTTTCTAATAATAGTTTACACGATTGGCCCGAGGTTACATTCCCGTCTCGACTCACATCTCTCTACCTCCAGAACAATAACATTCGTTCCATACCGGACTCGATATCAGAACTTCGTTCCTTACAAGTTCTTGATGTTTCGCATAATGTTATCGAGGAAATATCCCCAGAATTGGGCAAACTTGTTGATTTAATGAAACTCTTTGCCAAAAACAATAGAATCAAGGATTGCACTTTACCTAAGAGTTTGATGGATTGCACTAAACTAGAGGTCCTGAATTTCAGTTCTAACTATCTCTCGCAGTTTCCTTACCAAGTTATTAATCTCCCTCGTCTCAGAATCCTACACATCGGTTCCAATTTAATACAATCATTACCTTCGGAGATCGATAGGTAAGATTATCGTAGATTTCGTGTTTCACATTAGATTATAGGATTTGTTAATTTATATATAATTAATAGGGCCTATTAGATAATATACAACTTATTATAAGTTTCTTCAGTCGTTAGGCCAGGGATTACGGAAGTCTGGCGACTTATATCCAGTGCGGTCCCCCCAGAACTCCCCAGAGGAAACTCCAGTAGTATTTTAGCTACCATTTAAGGATGCGTGCAAGAGATCCCCCTGACTAATCCCTTTAAAGCATTCGTGCAGAAATGAAAACTGCCCTGGCCCCCTTGCGGGGAACGAACCCACGACCTCCGAGAGATGTGAATTCAATGCAACCAAACCACTACACCTACACCAAGGTGGGACATTCTTGTGTACAAATTTGTTTTGTTATTTAGATTTCAACATCGTTTTATCGGAAGCTAATCTTTGGAGTCTGTTTGCTTGATTACGTAGAATAAACTGTTTCTTGTTTTCTGTCTCCATTAAGAGTTGCCGGAACTCTAATATCGATATATAAACTCCCTAGAATGTTGGAGCTGGAGATGCTTTACTTGGGGGGTAACCGTCTAACACGGATCCCGAGGTCCCTGGGTAGTCTACCGAGTCTCTGCAGTCTCGCGTTAGCGGACAACCAACTGGATAGCATTCCCCCCGAGTTGGCCAACCTCGATCGACTCCAATCCTTGTCTCTCCACAACAACCGACTCACTATTTTACCCAAGGAGATCGCTGAGTTGGATAACTTACAGGTGAGTTACTGTGTAATTAATTAAAGTTGTGAATATATTTATAGGATGTGCCGGATTGACTATTTTCAAACCGGCCAGGCCGGAGCCGGTTGTAAAAAAATCCGGCCGGAATTCCGGCCAAAGCCGGATTTTTTTTTATATATCACCATAACCATTTGCACCATAACCAACGCCGATTTGATATTGATAATGGATTGATTTGATGTTGTTAAATATGAAAATGAAATAAAATAAAATTGAAAAATAGAACGAAGTAACAATAGCTGTAGTTTTTTTTATACTATCTAAGAGATAGGTAACTAAATCTCTACTATTTCTAAATTGCCTGTCGAATATATAAACTTGTCATTCACGGCGGTCAGCTTAATCTCAATTTATAACAAACCTAGCTAGCTAGACCTAACATCAACGCTTGCGCGCTGGGACAATATAATAATTAGTGACCAGTTATAATTAGTAATAACGGTATATGGGCACAAGTAGGCCTTTACTATTATATATATTAAGTGTTAGTGAGCCCAAAAAAAAACCAAATAGAAATATTCTTGGTCATCATAAAATAATAGCTCTGCTTTAGACTTTATTGTATTCATAATATGAATGAATATGATACGAACTATGAAATAAATTGTATTGTAATCCATTGTATTTGCTAATGTTTAAATTTCTTGAATTTAAAAGAAAATTCATTTTCATGTTATTTTGGAAAATTTACATTAATTGTAAATTTTGTTGTAAAAAATGTACAATTCGTTGAAATGAAAATCCGCCCAAAAAATTGAAATCCGGCCGGAGCCGGAACCGGATATTTTTCTCAAAATCCGGCCGGAATTCCGGCCTGCGGATATCCGGCACGGCACACCCCTAATATATTATTAATGCGCATATAACCCCCCCCCCCGCCCTTAGGAACTGAGTCTCCGAGGAAACCCCCTAGTTGTCCGGTTCGTCCGGGATCTCAACTTCCAGCCGCCGTCCCTATTGGAGGTGGCCGCCCGGACTGTCCGACTCCACGGTATCCCGTCGGACAGACTCCCGGACTCATTGCGTCGCTACCTAGACAGCGCACGTCGCTGCGTCAACCCCCGTTGCAGCGGCGTCTTCTTCCAATCCCACGTGCGGCAGGTAAAGTTCGTGGATTTCTGCGGTAAGTACCGCCTCCCGTTGCTGCACTACCTGTGCAGCCCCGGGTGTTCGCTGCCTAACTCCTACAGTAGCAGCGAATCGGAGACCGCCACGGAGGACGAAGCGGAGGTGCCAGCCAGCCAATTACAGAAGGTTCTACTCGGATAGTGGTACAATGTCTACCGGTTCTACTCGGATAGTGGTACAATGTCTACCGGTTCTACTCGGATAGTGGTACAATGTATACCGGTTCTACTCGGATAGTGGTACAATGTCTACCGGTTCTACTCGGATAGTGGTACAATGTCTACCGGTTCTACTCGGATAGTGGTACAATGTCTACCGGTTCTACTCGGATAGTGGTACAATGTCTACCGGTTCTACTCGGTTAGTGGTACAATGTATACCGGTTCTACTCGGATAGTGGTACAATGTCTACCGGTTCTACTCGGATAGTGGTACAATGTCTACCGGTTCTACTCGGATAGTGGTACAATGTCTACCGGTTCTACTCGGATAGTGGTACAATGTCTACCGGTTCTACTCGGATAGTGGTACAATGTCTACCGGTTCTACTCGGATAGTGGTACAATGTCTACCGGTTCTACTCGGATAGTGGTACAATGGAACATTTTCACCTTCCCTAAAACCACTCCCGTTCTATTTGTCGCTTTTACGAACAAATTTTAAAATTTATATTTTATATAACCGTCTTTGTTTTATTTATAACTAATAATAAATAATATAACAATTTTAATTTATGGTAGATAAATCTAAATATTTGGTTGACACATAAAAGTGACTTCCAACTATTATAGCCAGGAATATTATGAACAGTGATTTTATTTTTTATATTAGTTTGTATGTATTCTCTGTACTTTTACATGGATATAGGACAATTCGGATCTGGACAATTCGGACACGGACAATTCGGACCCGGACAGTTGGGACCCGGACAATTCGGACAGGGACAATTCGGACACGGACAATTCGGACACGGACAATTCGGACCCGGACAGTTGGGACCCGGACAATTCGGACCCGGACAACTCGGACACGGACAATTCGGACACAGACAATTCGGACACGGACAATTCGGACCCGGACAGTTGGGACCCGGACAGTTGGGACCCGGACAATTTGCATCCGGACAATTAGGATCCGATTGTTATGGACTCCAGTCCGGGTCCGAGTCCGAGTCCGGGTCCAAATTATCTATTTATTTGTGTAAAAAGTAATGTACCACTATATATTATTACTGTGTTCGTTTACAGAAGATCGAAGCGATATATTTAATGCAACCGAGGTCTTTTGTGGTGCATACGATTATAGTACATATTTTATATATAAAGATAAGCGTAGCTGTTTGGATAATGTTTCCCGTGATTGTTTAGTTTTGGTAACTCCGTAAATTATATGCGCTTCCTGTGTTCAGGTTGTGGGTTGAGTTTTTAGAACATCGTAAAATTTAATTGTATTGAGTAACGACTTAAACATCATTATAGTAAAATATTAAGTAAAGTACAGCTTATTGGTTGATAATAATTAATGTTCTAGAACCGATATTTCATATCTTTAACTTTAAATTTTTTACAAATGGGGTTATATTTAACCCGAAACTTAGGTAGGCAGTCCACCACGTTATTTTTCAAGATTTTCCATTTAATAGACTTATGAAATTGATAAACAATATAAATATAATACGAAATTACACCTGTTCCTTAAGAAGGGAACTTTTACTTACATATCGAGCAGTGACGTATCTAGGATTTAGTTCTGGTTCGACCGACGCACAATAATCCCCCCCCCCCCCCCCCCGCCCGGGGGGGGGGGGGGGTTGGGGTGGGGGGATTGTATTGGTTTCTCGGTATCAAGACTGACTTGAAAATAGCTCACAATAATACACGGTCCTTCACAATAATACACGGTCCTTCACAATAATACACGGTCCTTCACAATAATACACGGTCCTTCAATGACTTGTTATTTACAGATATCCACAACTATATTGCTTCCTTCTGGTATATACAAATAGTGTTCTCTAAGTAACATCATTGAAAAGCCTCTGGGAAGAGGGAAAAAGAGAAACCGGGTGAGGGGTGCTTTAGGTCCGTTAGGATCCAAAGTATAGCCTCGAAAAATAATACAATCCAAAAAATTGTAAACGAAAAATAGTACATAAAATACAGTGTTTTAGTCGTAAACTGGAAAATCGAAATGTCGTGAAAAGTCTATTTTGTGGAAAATAGTCTTAATATAAATTTGGTGCAGCTTCACGCTATTGGAACTTGGCTATAGTGCTGTTGCTGTGCAAAACACCAGGTTACCGCCTGGGTCTAAACAGGGGTGGGACCGATTGGATATAGACGGTTGGGTTAGCTGCTTCTTTGTCCTACGGCTTAGAGGTTTAACCGAGGTCGCCCCACTAAGTTTACGGGACGTAGATGTATGGCTAATATATATGGCAAATAAAGTTCATGTTCAAGTTCATGTAGTTTGGCACGGTAACCCATCATTAATTATCCTTGTAATACCTGTACCTTACAAACTAATTGCTTACGATGCCAAAAAGTTATGTTTCCAAGAAGAATGTTGATGTAAATAATGTTACAGTTTACAATAATTACATCACTTGGTGGTTCGGATTTCTATATATTATTTATTTAATATCTAATTCCCCAAAATATTTAATTTTCATTGGCAATTTAAACTAAACTACTGAAGTACAATTATCATGTACGATACCGTGGTTCCTGTGGTGGCCATTTTTTGGCTATCTATAGTCGTGGTAACGGGAAAACCAGACGGGGCCCCTATCGGTGCCTGCAACAGTATGACTCCCAATGCCGCTGCTGCCTATCACAATGCCGAGCCACAAACAGCTGAATGCCCTTACAATTTCATCCTATCCAAAACGAAGTTCACTCCAGGGGACAACGTTTACATATCTATCAGTGGACAATATACTGGAATTCTACTCCAAGGTACGTAAATTAGTAACACGATTGGTGCTTACTGTAAGAATTGCTCGTAACTGACTGACTGATCTCCAGCCAAAACAGCTCACAGCGGCTCGTTGGCCAGATTCTAATAGTCGAGTCAATCTAGCAAAAAACCCATAAGTGTTTCGCAATCAATCCGAACCACATATTTTGGATTCTATATTACCTTATTAATGACCAAAAAAAGTCTACAAAATTTTATTTTGCGGATCATATGTTTATTCATGGAAATTCTGCGTAAATTTGCATAACACAAGCCAAACAAAAGGAACATTAGGGAAAAGTAAGTAGCAAATTGGTGCTGTTCCATAATAATTTAATCAATTTCACAATAAGCTGTGATTCAATGGGAAATGAGTAATATTTACACTGGCGTGTTACACATTAATTTCTATATCTCGGAAACTAGAAGTCGCATCAAATTTTTAAGCGGTAAGTGAGGTAGCACATTTTCTGACCAAAAAGTCGAATTTTTGAAACATATCCTATCTGATGCAGAATTTCATGCTGAATCCAAATATGGAAACCGTTTTCCCATATCTTGCTTAGTTTTCGAGATATCTGGGATAGAAGATACTGGCTCCGATATATCGCGATATCGGTAAATGCGATGAAGTTTGGAGTTTGCATTCAATTTCTGAATATTTATGTGCTCAGTAGTGCTAATTGGATGTCTCCACGAGAAAGAGCACAAAATTTTAATTGAGAAGGTATTTTTTTATGATTATTGGACCTACTGATCT
>JAUCBJ010001010.1:0-37715 GCA_032718475.1 Nemertoderma westbladi | reverse complement strand
GTAGGAATGGTGGAGTAGGAATGGTGGAGTAGGAATGGTGGAGTAGGAATGGTGGAGTGGGAATGGTGGAGTAGGAGTGGGTGAGTGAGTAGGAATGGTGGAGTAGGAATGGTGGAGTAGGAATGGTGGAGTAGGAATGGTGGAGTAGGAATGGTGGAGTAGGAATGGTGGAGTAGGAATGGTGGAGTAGGAATGGTGGAGTAGGAATGGTGGAGTAGGAATGGTGGAGTAGGAATGGTGGAGTAGGAATGGGTGGAGTAGGAATGGTGGAGTAGGAATGGTGGAGTAGGAATGGTGGAGTAGGAATGGTGGAGTAGGAATGGTGGAGTAGGAATGGTGGAGTAGGAATGGTGGAGTAGGAATGGTGGAGTAGGAATGGGTGAGTGGGAATGGTGGAGTAGGATTGGGTGAGTGGGAATGGTGGAGTAGGAATGGTGGAGTAGGAATGGTGTGAGTAGGAATGGTGGAGTAGGAATGGGTGAGTAGGAATGGTGGAGTAGGAATGGTGGAGTAGGAATGGTGGAGTAGGAATGGTGGAGTAGGAATGGTGGAGTAGGAATGGTGGAGTAGGAATGGTGGAGTAGGAATGGTGGAGTAGGAATGGTGGAGTAGGAAT
This sequence comes from Nemertoderma westbladi, assembly GCA_032718475.1. NCBI lineage: Eukaryota > Metazoa > Xenacoelomorpha > Nemertodermatida > Nemertodermatidae > Nemertoderma > Nemertoderma westbladi. Next base: position 37,099 of record JAUCBJ010001010.1, on the reverse strand, counting down.
GGTGGAGTAGGAATGGTGGAGTAGGAATGGTGGAGTAGGAATGGTGGAGTAGGAATGGGTGGAGTAGGAATGGTGGAGTAGGAATGGGTGAGTGGGAATGGTGGAGTAGGAATGGTGGAGTAGGAATGGTGGAGTAGGAATGGTGGAGTAGGATGGGTGAGTAGGAATGGTGGAGTAGGAATGGTGGAGTAGGAATGGTGGAGTAGGAATGGGTGGAGTAGGAATGGTGGAGTAGGAATGGGTGGAGTAGGAATGGTGGAGTAGGAATGGTGGAGTAGGAATGGTGGAGTAGGAATGGTGGAGTAGGAATGGTGGAGTAGGAATGGTGTGAGTAGGAATGGTGGAGTAGGAATGGTGGAGTAGGAATGGTGGAGTAGGAATGGTGGAGTAGGAATGGGTGGAGTAGGAATGGTGGAGTAGGAATGGTGGAGTAGGATTGGGTGAGTGGGAATGGTGGAGTAGGATTGGGTGGAGTAGGAATGGTGGAGTAGGAATGGTGGAGTAGGAATGGTGGAGTAGGAATGGTGGAGTAGGAATGGTGGAGTAGGAATGGTGGAGTAGGAATGGGTGAGTAGGAATGGTGGAGTAGGAATGGTGGAGTAGGAATGGGTGGAGTAGGAATGGTGGAGTAGGAATGGGTGAGTAGGAATGGTGGAGTAGGAATGGTGGAGTAGGAATGGGTGGAGTAGGAATGGTGGAGTAGGAATGGTGGAGTAGGAATGGTGGAGTAGGAATGGTGGAGTAGGAATGGTGGAGTAGGAATGGTGGAGTAGGAATGGTGGAGTAGGATGGTGAGTAGGAATGGTGGAGTAGGAATGGTGGAGTAGGAATGGTGGAGTAGGAATGGTGGAGTAGGAATGGTGGAGTAGGAATGGTGGAGTAGGAATGGTGGAGTAGGAATGGTGGAGTAGGAATGGTGGAGTAGGAATGGTGGAGTAGGAATGGTGGAGTAGGAATGGGTGAGTAGGAATGGTGGAGTAGGAATGGTGGAGTAGGAATGGGTGAGTGAGTAGGAATGGTGGAGTAGGATTGGGTGAGTAGGAATGGTGGAGTAGGAATGGTGGAGTAGGAATGGTGGAGTAGGAATGGTGGAGTAGGAATGGTGGAGTAGGAATGGTGGAGTAGGAATGGTGGAGTAGGAATGGGTGAGTGAGTAGGAATGGTGGAGTAGGATTGGGTGAGTGGGAATGGTGGAGTAGGAATGGTGGAGTAGGAATGGTGGAGTAGGAATGGTGGAGTAGGAATGGTGGAGTAGGAATGGTGGAGTAGGAATGGTGGAGTAGGAATGGTGGAGTAGGAATGGTGGAGTAGGAATGGGTGAGTAGGAATGGTGGAGTAGGAATGGTGGAGTAGGAATGGTGGAGTAGGAATGGTGGAGTAGGAATGGGTGAGTAGGAATGGTGGAGTAGGAATGGTGGAGTAGGAATGGTGGAGTAGGAATGGTGGAGTAGGAATGGGTGAGTAGGAATGGTGGAGTAGGAATGGTGGAGTAGGAATGGGTGGAGTAGGAATGGTGGAGTAGGAATGGGTGAGTAGGAATGGTGGAGTAGGAATGGTGGAGTAGGAATGGGTGGAGTAGGAATGGTGGAGTAGGAATGGTGGAGTAGGAATGGTGGAGTAGGAATGGTGGAGTAGGAATGGGTGAGTAGGAATGGTGGAGTAGGAATGGTGAGTAGGAATGGTGGAGTAGGAATGGGTGAGTAGGAATGGTGGAGTAGGAATGGTGGAGTAGGAATGGGTGAGTAGGAATGGTGGAGTAGGAATGGTGGAGTAGGAATGGTGGAGTAGGAATGGTGGAGTAGGAATGGTGGAGTAGGAATGGTGGAGTAGAATGGGTGAGTGGGAATGGTGGAGTAGGATTGGGTGAGTAGGAATGGTGGAGTAGGAATGGTGGAGTAGGAATGGGTGAGTGAGTAGGAATGGTGGAGTAGGATTGGGTGAGTAGGAATGGTGGAGTAGGAATGGTGGAGTAGGAATGGTGGAGTAGGAATGGGTGAGTAGGAATGGTGGAGTAGGAATGGTGGAGTAGGAATGGGTGAGTGGGAATGGTGGAGTAGGAATGGTGGAGTAGGAATGGTGGAGTAGGAATGGGGAGTAGGAATGGTGGAGTAGGAATGGTGGAGTAGGAATGGTGGAGTAGGAATGGTGGAGTAGGAATGGGTGAGTAGGAATGGTGGAGTAGGAATGGTGGAGTAGGAATGGGTGAGTAGGAATGGTGGAGTAGGAATGGTGGAGTAGGAATGGTGGAGTAGGAATGGTGGAGTAGGAATGGTGGAGTAGGATTGGGTGAGTGGGAATGGTGGAGTAGGAATGGTGGAGTAGGAATGGTGGAGTAGGAATGGGTGAGTAGGAATGGTGGAGTAGGAATGGTGGAGTAGGAATGGTGGAGTAGGAGTGGGTGAGTGAGTAGGAATGGTGGAGTAGGATTGGGTGAGTGGGAATGGTGGAGTAGGAATGGTGGAGTAGGAATGGGTGAGTAGGAATGGTGGAGTAGGAATGGTGGAGTAGGAATGGGTGAGTGAGTAGGAATGGTGGAGTAGGATTGGGTGAGTAGGAATGGTGGAGTAGGAATGGTGGAGTAGGAATGGGTGAGTAGGAATGGTGGAGTAGGAATGGTGGAGTAGGAATGGTGGAGTAGAGAATGGTGGAGTAGGAATGGTGGAGTAGGATTGGGTGAGTGGGAATGGTGGAGTAGGAATGGTGGAGTAGGAATGGTGGGTAGGAATGGTGGAGTAGGAATGGTGGAGTAGGAATGGGTGAGTGGGAATGGTGGAGTAGGAATGGTGGAGTAGGAATGGTGGAGTAGGAATGGTGGAGTAGGAATGGTGGAGTAGGAATGGTGGTGAGTAGGAATGGTGGAGTAGGAATGGGTGAGTAGGAATGGTGGAGTAGGAATGGTGGAGTAGGAATGGGTGAGTAGGAATGGTGGAGTAGGAATGGTGGAGTAGGAATGGTGGAGTAGGAATGGTGGAGTAGGAATGGTGGAGTAGGATTGGGTGAGTGGGAATGGTGGAGTAGGAATGGTGGAGTAGGAATGGGTGAGTGGGAATGGTGGAGTAGGAATGGGTGAGTGGGAATGGTGGAGTAGGAATGGTGGAGTAGGAATGGTGGAGTAGGAATGGGTGAGTAGGAATGGTGGAGTAGGAATGGTGGAGTAGGAATGGTGGAGTAGGAATGGTGGAGTAGGAATGGTGGAGTAGGAATGGTGGAGTAGGAATGGGTGAGTGGGAATGGTGGAGTAGGAATGGTGGAGTAGGATGGGTGAGTGGGAATGGTGGAGTAGGATGGGTGAGTGGAATGGTGGAGTAGGAATGGTGGAGTAGGAATGGGTGAGTAGGAATGGTGGAGTAGGAATGGGTGAGTAGGAATGGTGGAGTAGGAATGGTGGAGTAGGAATGGTGGAGTAGGAATGGTGGAGTAGGAATGGTGGAGTAGGATTGGGTGAGTGGGAATGGTGGAGTAGGAATGGTGGGTGAGTAGGGAATGGTGGAGTAGGAATGGGTGAGTGGGAATGGTGGAGTAGGAATGGTGGAGTAGGAATGGTGTGAGTAGGAATGGTGGAGTAGGAATGGTGGAGTAGGAATGGTGGAGTAGGAATGGTGGAGTAGGAATGGTGGAGTAGGAATGGTGGAGTAGGAATGGTGGAGTAGGAATGGTGGAGTAGGAATGGTGAGTAGGAATGGTGGAGTAGGATTGGGTGAGTGGGAATGGTGGAGTAGGAATGGTGGAGTAGGAATGGGTGAGTGGGAATGGTGGAGTAAGAATGGGTGAGTGGGAATGGTGGAGTAGGAATGGTGGAGTAGGAATGGTGGAGTAGGAATGGGTGAGTAGGAATGGTGGAGTAGGAATGGTGGAGTAAGAATGGTGGAGTAGGATTGGGTGAGTGGGAATGGGGAGTAGGAATGGTGGAGTAGGAATGGGTAGGAATGGTGGAGTAGGAATGGTGGAGTAGGAATGGTGGAGTAGGAATGGTTGGGAGTAGGAATGGTGGAGTAGGATTGGGTGAGTGGGAATGGTGGAGTAGGAATGGTGGAGTAGGAATGGGTGAGTGGGAATGGTGGAGTAAGAATGGGTGAGTGGGAATGGTGGAGTAGGAATGGTGGAGAAGGAATGGTGGGGTAGGAATGGTGGAGTAGGAATGGTGGAGTAGGATTGGGTGAGTGGGAATGGTGGAGTAGGAATGGTGGAGTAAGAATGGGTGAGTGGGAATAGTGGAGTAAGAATGGGTGAGTGGGAATGGTGGAGTAGGAATGGTGGAGAAGGAATGGTGGGGTAGGAATGGTGGAGTAAGAATGGTGGAGTAGGATTGGGTGAGTGGGAATGGTGGAGTAGGAATGGTGGAGTAAGAATGGGTGAGTGGGAATAGTGGAGTAAGAATGGGTGAGTGGGAATGGTGGAGTAGGAATGGTGGAGAAGGAATGGTGGGGTAGGAATGGTGGAGTAAGAATGGTGGAGTAGGATTGGGTGAGTGGGAATGGGGAGTAGGAATGGTGGAGTAGGAATGGTGGAGTAGGAATGGTGGAGTAGGAATGGTTGGAGAGTAGGAATGGTGGAGTAGGATTGGGTGAGTGGGAATGGTGGAGTAGGAATGGTGGAGTAAGAATGGGTGAGTGGGAATAGTGGAGTAAGAATGGGTGAGTGGGAATGGTGGAGTAGGAATGGTGGAGAAGGAATGGTGGGGTAGGAATGGTGGAGTAAGAATGGTGGAGTAGGATTGGATGAGTGGGAATGGTGGAGTAGGAATGGTGGAGTAAGAATGGGTGAGTGGGAATAGTGGAGTAAGAATGGGTGAGTGGGAATGGTGGAGAAGGAATGGTGGGGTAGGAATGGTGGAGTAGGAATGGTGGAGTAGGATTGGGTGAGTGGGAATGGTGGAGTAGGAATGGTGGAGTAAGAATGGGTGAGTGGGAATAGTGGAGTAAGAATGGGTGAGTGGGAATGGTGGAGTAGGAATGGTGGAGAAGGAATGGTGGGGTAGGAATGGTGGAGTAATAATGGTGGAGTAGGATTGGGTGAGTGGGAATGGGGAGTAGGAATGGTGGAGTAGGAATGGTGGAGTAGGAATGGTGGAGTAGGAATGGTGGAGTAAGAATGGTGGAGTAGGATTGGGTGGGTGGGAATGGTGGAGTAGGAATGGTGGAGTAGGATTGGGTGGGTGGGAATGGTGGAGTAGGAATGGTGGAGTAAGAATGGGTGAGTGTGAATGGTGGAGTAGGAATGGTTGAGTAGGAATGGTGGAGTAGGAATGGTGGAGTAGGAATGGTGGAGTAAGAATGGTGGAGTAAGAATGGGTGAGTAGGAATGGTGGAGTAGGAATGGTGGAGTAGGATTGGGTGAGTGGGAATAGTGGAGTAAGAATGGGTGAATGGGAATGGTGGAGTAAGAATGGGTGAGTGGGAATGGTGGAGTAGGATTGGTGGAGTAGTAATGGTGGAGTAGGAATGGTGGAGTAGGATTGGGTGAGTGGGAATAGCGGGGGTTTTCTAGTTTACCACAAACAATCACGAATTTATATTCATTTTTTAATTTCCCATTATAATGCACATCGTAGATTTTTTGCTGGAGAAACTTTTTTTTAAAACTAAAAATTCCACGTAATAATGTAACTGGTTTGTTATTTAGTTTTGAAGCTTATTGATTGTAATTTAGAATGTAATTTGATTTTTGGAAAACATTCTTATTTCAAAGTTTCAACATTAATGAACGGCGTTAGAATTAACAGCGAATAAACAACTTTAGAGGAGAAAGTTAAGTTACAACTATTTATTTAGTAAGTATACTGCAGTCTCAACCTCGGAGCAACTTATAACCCCTATTAGTTACTATAGAAAATGATAATGATTGTCTTACTAATGAGAGGTAAGAAGACGGCGGCAGCCTAATTAAACAAATAGAAGTAGTGGTTAAACATCGCTCCCAGCACCCCAAACAACCAGCAATATAGTACCCGTTGAAATAAAATTAGAATAACGAACATCAATTTCCGAGGAACTATATACATTTGTTTGTATTGTATGTGTGTATTTTTTAGAAATTAAAATTATTTTTTGTATATACTAAATTTATAAAAATAACTATATAAGGCGCAATAATAGAAAAGTGACTAAAACATGCAATAAAATAGTGTAATTCCAATTATACGGATTGAAATATCATGAAATAAAATGTTACAGCCTTACAGTGCAACCCTACAATCATACATTTTTCTTGAAACCATAAAAAACCACGGAAAACGTGATTTTTGTGAATTTTTGACTAAAAGTGCAGTTAAATAAGGAGCTCTTGTTTATATCAGGTTTCAATAAAATTTAACATTTTATACTAAATGAATACCAGTTAAATTGGGTACTTAACTGGGTATTTAACCGAGTACCAGTTAAGTAACTGGGAGCAAATATTGGGATATTGGGATATACTTTACCTACAGATGTTACAGAAACTACATGTTTCATTAAATTAAAAGACAAATTTAAGGGGTGGGCCCTTAAATTTGTCTTTTAATTTAATGAAACATGTAGTTTCTGTAACATCTGTAGGTAAAATATAGTTAACCTTAACACACAGGAGATCCTGGAACACTTTATGTTAAACTACACTTCCATTTGGGACCTAAAATGTTTCCAATGTAAAAAATTTAATATATTAGAAATTGTGGTTAGCAATAATTGTTTCTTTTTTATAGAATTTTGTTTTTTTTGCTGTAAAACACCAAAATAAATATCCAAATTCATCGAATGATGTTAGATGTCGGTTTGAAACAGACAGAAACCCATGAACTGTCCCCTCCTGTAACCAGCGTTATGGCCAATAAATAGCAATGCATATAATTGGTAACTCAGTGAAACAATAACAGTTCGCCTTTGAATATTTTTTCTTAACTTTCTTTAGATGTATAATGTTCATACGCAGCATTTATTATGTGTGTTTGGCAGTGTTAGTCGTACCATAAAACGTGTAGTAGCCGCCTGTAGCCGGGTTGTTTACGTTTAATGGGAAGGGACCGCACTCAGTATATTTTCTTACATGTCATATTTTTTCCAATAATCGCACATGGGTTCTATCGTTTGAGCTTTCAGAATATATCATATGTTAGGTTTTGAGAAACTTTTTACAAAAAAAATGATATTCATTAAATTTGACTCTATGACAAAAAAACTTTTAGTTTGGCCACTTTTCTCTTTATCTCCCCTAAGTTTATTGATAAAAATATTTTGTTTATTTTTTAGGATTTTCTAATTCACTCTGGTTTCTGCGTTATGTTCCTTATTGCTAGTGCGGCTTGGGCTCACGGTGTGGTTCAGGTAAAGTCCAATACTGACGTCCTTACAGTTATTGGTTACTTACCTGTATGCAAACAGGCTGGTGTGGTCTGCGCTGCTGATTCTGGAACCACTCCAAACTATGGAACTATTAGTATATCTGTGGTAAGTACTAATTCTGTCACTATCCAAACCAAGGAACTATTATTTAATGCCTGAACACTTCAGCGTAATAATTGGATATGTATGGTATTTTCACAAATGTACACTATTTTCTATTAGAGGTCAAACTTGTAGAAAAATTAAAGTATAATCATCTTTTGTCGAGACTGTTGAATCGCGATAACAATGATTACAACTCTATTTTATCCCTACAGGTATTCGGTTTCCTTAGCTTATTCGTGTGGGCGGGTAACCTTTGGTTCTGTTACAAGGAGACTCCGTGGTTTAAGGTACGTCAGAAAGCCGCCCTGTACGACACGTCCCAACAGGTGCCACCGGCCCAGGCCACTACACCTACATCCGACGCACCCATCCCTTAGTTACAACCAATCATATCTCTTCTATGAGTTGCTAGCACCGAGTACATTGGCGGTGTTCATTTAATTAGAATTATATGGACTATTAATATTATCTCGTCCAATTAGGCTAAATGTTTCTTTATAGTTATTTTTTTTGTAATTTTTTGGACAAACCAAACATAGTTATCACCCTCGTGTTTCTTTAATTTTTGTATTTTAACCAGATAAATAGTTGTTTTTTGCACTTTCGGTTGTGTTCATAAAGTATGCCGCGTTTATTTGATTCGTTTTGTAGACGGACGTTTGCAATACCACGGAATTTTAATCTCAGTTGGAGAATTAACTTGAATTTACTCAGTAAACCCGTTTTTTCCATTACACACAGCAGCCCTGCTATTGAAGTGGTTAGGTTACTCATTTCGCTTCCTGCTGTGAGATCCCGGTTTTGATTCAGGGTTACGTAGCCTTTACTTGCCGGGAGATCCCGGTTTTGATTCAGGGTTACGTAGCCTTTACTTGCCGAGAGATCCCGGTTTTGATTCACTGTTACGTAGCCTTTACTTGCCGGGAGATCCCGGTTTTGATTCAGGGTTACGTAGCCTTTACTTGCCGAGAGATCCCGGTTTTGATTCAGGGTTACGTAGCCTTTACTTGCCGGGAGATCCCGGTTTTGATTCAGGGTTACGTAGCCTTTACTTGCCGAGAGATCCCGGTTTTGATTCAGGGTTACGTAGCCTTTACTTGCCGAGAGATCCCGGTTTTGATTCAGGGTTACGTAGCCTTTACTTGCCGGGAGATCCCGGTTTTGATTCACGGTTACGTAGCCTTTACTTGCCGAGAGATCCCGGTTTTGATTCAGGGTTACGTAGCCTTTACTTGGGGAGATCCCGGTTTTGATTCAGGGTTACGTAGCCTTTACTTGTCGAGAGATCCCGGTTTTGATTCAGGGTTACGTAGCCTTTACTTGCCGGGAGATCCCGGTTTTGATTCACGGTTACGTAGCCTTTACTTGCCGAGAGATCCCGGTTTTGATTCAGGGTTACCTAGCCTTTACTTGGGGAGATCCCGGTTTTGATTCAGGGTTACGTAGCCTTTACTTGCCGGGAGTTCCCGGTTTTGATTCAGGGTTACGTAGCCTTTACTTGCCGGGAGATCCCGGTTTTGATTCAGGGTTACGTAGCCTTTACTTGCCGGGAGATCCCGGTTTTGATTCACGGTTACGTAGCCTTTACTTGCCGAGAGATCCCGGTTTTGATTCAGGGTTACGTAGCCTTTACTTGCACGTGACGTGTTGTTTGTGTTGCGGTGTGTCACTTTCATCGATAGTCTTACTTTATTCTAACACAACCTAGTGATAAAACTTACGCGGTTTGTTGAAAGTTTTTCCTGTAGAAAGATACAATATATTTATTTAAAATAGTACATTATGCGTAGTACTAAAATTTGCCCGGGTGTCTGTCTGTATTGGTTTCCAATGTTATGGCGAACTCTATGGCAGGCACTTGAGCAAGTGGGTGTCGTAAATCGAGGGAAATATTCCAACATACTTTATGAACACCGCGTTTACCTGTACGTGTTTGAATTTATTAGTCGTACGTTTTTTTTAACGTTAGTACTCCCACGTTGTATCACAAATATTTAATATGATATCCTAAAAGAGATTTGGTATAAAATTACGTAACAGACTATAATATGTTTAAAAATAATTAGAATAATACTTGAAGAAGAGAAAAATGCTCACTCTTAACTATTTTAAACATTGTATACTGGTCAGTAAATACTGCAATAGTTTTAACATTTTTCCTTAAAAGTTTGACTTTCGAGCTAATATTTCCACCACCTTTGGGAACTTGACTTTTGAGTTAATATTTCCACCACTTTTTGTACTTAACGAATGGTTTGGCGTAAGTAATTTTACGTCCTTGATCCGCCGTTTTTGTAGTTTTATGTAAATTTCGCTTTTTTTTTATTAAAAACTTTACACGAAAGTATCACGTCATTTAGATAAAATATTAATTATTAATTTTACGTAGTAATCAGCATGAGAGTAATGTTAGTTTAAATTTTGATAATGATATTATTTCGAATGTACAATTCATTTTGGTGTTGTAGTTTATGTTCATTTCTACGCGGTTGAAATTCAGAGGGTTTCCTAAATTTTCTAGTTTAAACAAATATATTTTTATGGTTTAAATCGTCCCCGAACGAGATGCATCCTCCTGTCCCCGAACGAGATGCATCCTCCTGTCCCCGAACGAGATTCATCCTCCTGTCCCCGAACGAGATGCATCCTCCTGTCCCCGAACGAGATGCATCCTCCTGTCCCCGAACGAGATTCATCCTCCCGTCCCCGAACGAGATGCATCCTCCTGTCCCCGAACGAGATGCATCCTCCTATCCCCGAACGAGATGCATCCTCCTGTCCCCGAACGAGATGCATCCTCCTGTCCCCGAACGAGATTCATCCTCCTGTCCCCGAACGAGATGCATCCTCCTATCCCCGAACGAGATTCATCCTCCTGTCCCCGAACGAGATGCATCCTCCTGTCCCCGAACGAGATTCATCCTCCTGTCCCCGAACGAGATGCATCCTCCTATCACCGAACGAGATTCATCCTCCTGTCCCCGAACGAGATGCATCCTCCTGTCCCCGAACGAGATTCATCCTCCTGTCCCCGAACGAGATGCAGCCTCATGTCCCCGAACGAGATGCATCCTCCCGTCCCCGAACGAGATGCATCCTCCTATCACCGAACGAGATTCATCCTCCTGTCCCCGAACGAGATGCATCCTCCTGTCCCCGAACGAGATTCATCCTCCTGTCCCCGAACGAGATGCATCCTCCTGTCCCCGAACGAGATGCATCCTCCTGTCCCCGAACGAGATTCATCCTCCCGTCCCCGAACGAGATGCATCCTCCTATCACCGAACGAGATTCATCCTCCTGTCCCCGAACGAGATTCATCCTCCTATCCCCGAACGAGATTCATCCTCCTGTCCCCGAACGAGATGCTTCCTCCTGTCCCCGAACGAGATGCATCCTCCTGTCCCCGAACGAGATGCATCCTCCTGTCCCCGAACGAGATTCATCCTCCTGTCCCCGAACGAGATGCATCCTCCCGTCCCTGAACGAGATGCATCCTACTATCACCGAACGAGATTCATCCTCCTATCCCCGAACGAGATTCATCCTCCTATCCCCGAACGAGATTCATCCTCCTGTCCCCGAACGAGATGCTTCCTCCTGTCCCCGAACGAGATGCATCCTCCTGTCCCCGAACGAGATGCATCCTCCTGTCCCCGAACGAGATTCATCCTCCTGTCCCCGAACGAGATGCATCCTCCTGTCCCCGAACGAGATGCATCCTCCTGTCCCCGAACGAGATTCATCCTCCTGTCCCCGAACGAGATGCATCCTCCTGTCCCCGAACGAGATGCATCCTCCTGTCCCCGAACGAGATGCATCCTCCTGTCCCCGAACGAGATGCATCCTCCTGTCCCCGAACGAGATGCATCCTCCTATCACCGAATGAGATTCATCCTCCTATCCCCGAACGAGATTCATCCTCCTATCCCCGAACGAGATTCATCCTCCTGTCCCCGAACGAGATGCATCCTCCTGTCCCCGAACGAGATGCATCCTCCTGTCCCCGAACGAGATGCATCCTCCTGTCCCCGAACGAGATGCATCCTCCTGTCCCCGAACGAGATGCATCCTCCTGTCCCCGAACGAGATGCATCCTCCTGTCCCCGAACGAGATGCATCCTCCTATCCCCGAACGAGATTCATCCTCCTGTCCCCGAACGAGATGCATCCTCCTGTCCCCGAACGAGATGCATCCTCCTGTCCCCGAACGAGATTCATCCTCCTGTCCCCGAACGAGATTCATCCTCCTGTCCCCGAACGAGATGCATCCTCCTGTCCCCGAACGAGATGCATCCTCCTGTCCCCGAACGAGATGCATCCTCCTTCCCCGAACGAGATCTCCTCCTGTCCCCGAACGAGATGCATCCTCCTATCCCCGAACGAGATCACCCTGTCCCCGAACGAGATGCATCCTCCTGTCCCCGAACGAGATGCATCCTCCTGTCCCCGAACGAGATTCATCCTCCTGTCCCCGAACGAGATGCATCCTCCTGTCCCCGAACGAGATGCATCCTCCTATCCCCGAACGAGATGCATCCTCCTGTCCCCGAACGAGATGCATCCTCCTGTCCCCGAACGAGATGCATCCTCCTGTCCCCGAACGAGATGCATCCTCCTGTCCCCGAACGAGATGCATCCTCCTGTCCCCGAACGAGATGCATCCTCCTGTCCCCGAACGAGATGCATCCTCCTGTCCCCGAACGAGATGCATCCTCCTGTCCCCGAACGAGATGCATCCTCCTGTCCCCGAACGAGATGCATCCTCCTGTCCCCGAACGAGATGCATCCTCCTGTCCCCGAACGAGATGCATCCTCCTGTCCCCGAACGAGATGCATCCTCCTGTCCCCGAACGAGATGCATCCTCCTGTCCCCGAACGAGATGCATCCTCCTGTCCCCGAACGAGATGCATCCTCCTGTCCCCGAACGAGATTCATCCTCCTGTCCCCGAACGAGATGCATCCTCCTGTCCCCGAACGAGATGCATCCTCCTGTCCCCGAACGAGATGCATCCTCCTGTCCCCGAACGAGATGCATCCTCCTATCCCCGAACGAGATGCATCCTCCTGTCCCCGAACGAGATGCATCCTCCTGTCCCCGAACGAGATGCATCCTCCTGTCCCCGAACGAGATGCATCCTCCTGTCCCCGAACGAGATGCATCCTCCTGTCCCCGAACGAGATGCATCCTCCTGTCCCCGAACGAGATGCATCCTCCTGTCCCCGAACGAGATGCATCCTCCTGTCCCCGAACGAGATTCATCCTCCTGTCCCCGAACGAGATTCATCCTCCTGTCCCCGAACGAGATGCATCCTCCTGTCCCCGAACGAGATGCATCCTCCTGTCCCCGAACGAGATGCATCCTCCTGTCCCCGAACGAGATGCATCCTCCTGTCCCCGAACGAGATTCATCCTCCTGTCCCCGAACGAGATGCATCCTCCTGTCCCCGAACGAGATGCATCCTCCTGTCCCCGAACGAGATGCATCCTCCTGTCCCCGAACGAGATGCATCCTCCTGTCCCCGAACGAGATGCATCCTCCTGTCCCCGAACGAGATGCATCCTCCTATCCCCGAACGAGATGCATCCTCCTGTCCCCGAACGAGATGCATCCTCCTGTCCCCGAACGAGATGCATCCTCCTGTCCCCGAACGAGATGCATCCTCCTGTCCCCGAACGAGATGCATCCTCCTGTCCCCGAACGAGATGCATCCTCCTGTCCCCGAACGAGATGCATCCTCCTGTCCCCGAACGAGATGCATCCTCCTGTCCCCGAACGAGATTCATCCTCCTGTCCCCGAACGAGATGCATCCTCCTGTCCCCGAACGAGATGCATCCTCCTGTCCCCGAACGAGATGCATCCTCCTGTCCCCGAACGAGATGCATCCTCCTGTCCCCGAACGAGATGCATCCTCCTGTCCCCGAACGAGATTCATCCTCCTGTCCCCGAACGAGATGCATCCTCCTGTCCCCGAACGAGATGCATCCTCCTGTCCCCGAACGAGATGCATCCTCCTGTCCCCGAACGAGATGCATCCTCCTGTCCCCGAACGAGATGCATCCTCCTGTCCCCGAACGAGATGCATCCTCCTGTCCCCGAACGAGATGCATCCTCCTGTCCCCGAACGAGATGCATCCTCCTGTCCCCGAACGAGATGCATCCTCCTGTCCCCGAACGAGATGCATCCTCCTGTCCCCGAACGAGATGCATCCTCCTGTCCCCGAACGAGATTCATCCTCCTGTCCCCGAACGAGATGCATCCTCCTGTCCCCGAACGAGATGCATCCTCCTGTCCCCGAACGAGATGCATCCTCCTGTCCCCGAACGAGATGCATCCTCCTGTCCCCGAACGAGATGCATCCTCCTGTCCCCGAACGAGATGCATCCTCCTGTCCCCGAACGAGATGCATCCTCCTGTCCCCGAACGAGATGCATCCTCCTGTCCCCGAACGAGATGCATCCTCCTGTCCCCGAACGAGATGCATCCTCCTGTCCCCGAACGAGATGCATCCTCCTGTCCCCGAACGAGATGCATCCTCCTGTCCCCGAACGAGATGCATCCTCCTGTCCCCGAACGAGATTCATCCTCCTGTCCCCGAACGAGATGCATCCTCCTGTCCCCGAACGAGATGCATCCTCCTGTCCCCGAACGAGATGCATCCTCCTGTCCCCGAACGAGATGCATCCTCCTGTCCCCGAACGAGATTCATCCTCCTGTCCCCGAACGAGATGCATCCTCCTGTCCCCGAACGAGATGCATCCTCCTGTCCCCGAACGAGATGCATCCTCCTGTCCCCGAACGAGATGCATCCTCCTGTCCCCGAACGAGATTCATCCTCCTGTCCCCGAACGAGATGCATCCTCCTGTCCCCGAACGAGATGCATCCTCCTGTCCCCGAACGAGATGCATCCTCCTGTCCCCGAACGAGATGCATCCTCCTATCCCCGAACGAGATGCATCCTCCTATCCCCGAACGAGATGCATCCTCCTGTCCCAGAATGAGATGCATCCTCCTGTCCCCGAACGAGATGCATCCTCCTGTCCCCGAACGCGATGCATCTTCCTATCCCCGAACGAGATTCATCCTCCTGTCCCCGAACGAGATGCATCCTCCTGTCCCCGAACGAGATGCATCCTCCTGTCCCCGAACGAGATTCGTCCTCCTGTCCCCGAACGAGATGCATCCTCCTGTCCCCGAACGAGATTCATCCTCCTGTCCCCGAACGAGATGCATCCTCCTGTCCCCGAACGAGATTCATCCTCCTGTCCCCGAACGAGATGCATCCTCCTGTCCCCGAACGAGATGCATCCTCCTGTCCCCGAACGAGATGCCTGTCTTATCGTCTTTTTTCTTTCACTAAAACCCATCGGAACCACTTTGCTTACGAATTACATTTTAAAAGATTTTCTTCACAGAATTTGTATTTTTTTAACTTTAAACAATTATAATAAAATAATATCAATGATAATAGAATTTTGTAAACCGTTCACTATTACTAAAGATGGTATGCATACACGTTGATATTGTACGATATGATATGGTATTTTTATTAATTATTGCGTGTTTGTCCTGTTCTTGTTAAAAGTATTGCTATAATTACCTACTTATTTAGAATCGACCATACTAACGCTAACAACCCTATTGTGCTTCAAATAATTTATATACAATACGTTGTAACATTCCATTATTTATTTCTGTATTAATTTATTAATTAACACACTTACAGCTTGGTTTTGGGTGTAGTTAAATAAACTTATCATTAGCGCTCCTTGGTTTCAGCTGCTGTACAATAATACTGCATGTTCGCATCGATTGATATTGTGTAATACATTTTGTTATTATTAGCTTTAGATATTCCTTGGTGTTGGATAATAAACAACGACTTCTAAATATTATTTAGGGCAAATATTAGTAATATGATCTGATTATTTTGGATATGGATATTAATTAAATGTTATAATTATTAAATAATATTCTAGAAGTCAATGTGGGCTAATTTATTAATTGTGTGGTTGTGGGACCCCCCCCCCCCCCCCCCCCCCCCCATCCCCCTCCCCCATCAACGCTATCATTCCACCATTTTATCCCGCATATCTTTGAGATGGACGTACTTCGTGACATGCATGAGTCCGCAGCTGTCAGTTGCGGATTCAGGGTCATAATTATTGTGTGGAGTTGGAGAAACATTTTCTGGGGTTGCCACAACCCACCAGAACCTAATGAACCTACGGGTTGCCACAACCCACCAGAACCTAATGAACCTACGGGTTGCCACAACCCACCAGAACCTAATGAACCTACGGGTTGCCACAACCCACCAGAACCTAATGAACCTACGGGTTGCCACAACCCACCAGAACCTAATGAACCTACGGGTTGCCACAACCCACCAGAACCTAATGAACCTACGGGTTGCCACAACCCACCAGAACCTAATGAACCTACGGGTTGCCACAACCCACCAGAACCTAATGAACCTACGGGTTGCCACAACCCACCAGAACCTAATGAACCTACGGGTTGCCACAACCCACCAGAACCTAATGAACCTACGGGTTGCCACAACCCACCAGAACCTAATGAACCTACGGGTTGCCACAACCCACCAGAACCTAATGAACCTACGGGTTGCCACAACCCACCAGAACCTAATGAACCTACGGGTTGCCACAACCCACCAGAACCTAATGAACCTACGGGTTGCCACAACCCACCAGAACCTAATGAACCTACGGGTTGCCACAACCCACCAGAACCTAATGAACCTACGGGTTGCCACAACCCACCAGAACCTAATGAACCTACGGGTTGCCACAACCCACCAGAACCTAATGAACCTACGGGTTGCCACAACCCACCAGAACCTAATGAACCTACGGGTTGCCACAACCCACCAGAACCTAATGAACCTACGGGTTGCCACAACCCACCAGAACCTAATGAACCTACGGGTTGCCACAACCCACCAGAACCTAATGAACCTACGGGTTGCCACAACCCACCAGAACCTAATGAACCTACGGGTTGCCACAACCCACCAGAACCTAATGAACCTACGGGTTGCCACAACCCACCAGAACCTAATGAACCTACGGGTTGCCACAACCCACCAGAACCTAATGAACCTACGGGTTGCCACAACCCACCAGAACCTAATGAACCTACGGGTTGCCACAACCCACCAGAACCTAATGAACCTACGGGTTGCCACAACCCACCAGAACCTAATGAACCTACGGGTTGCCACAACCCACCAGAACCTAATGAACCTACGGGTTGCCACAACCCACCAGAACCTAATGAACCTACGGGTTGCCACAACCCACCAGAACCTAATGAACCTACGGGTTGCCACAACCCACCAGAACCTAATGAACCTACGGGTTGCCACAACCCACCAGAACCTAATGAACCTACGGGTTGCCACAACCCACCAGAACCTAATGAACCTACGGGTTGCCACAACCCACCAGAACCTAATGAACCTACGGGTTGCCACAACCCACCAGAACCTAATGAACCTACGGGTTGCCACAACCCACCAGAACCTAATGAACCTACGGGTTGCCACAACCCACCAGAACCTAATGAACCTACGGGTTGCCACAACCCACCAGAACCTAATGAACCTACGGGTTGCCACAACCCACCAGAACCTAATGAACCTACGGGTTGCCACAACCCACCAGAACCTAATGAACCTACGGGTTGCCACAACCCACCAGAACCTAATGAACCTACGGGTTGCCACAACCCACCAGAACCTAATGAACCTACGGGTTGCCACAACCCACCAGAACCTAATGAACCTACGGGTTGTCACAACCCACCAGAACCTAATGAACCTACGGGTTGTCACAACCCACCAGAACCTAATGAACCTACGGGTTGTCACAACCCACCAGAACCTAATGAACCTACGGGTTGCCACAACCCACCAGAACCTAATGAACCTACGGGTTGCCACAACCCACCAGAACCTAATGAACCTACGGGTTGCCACAACCCACCAGAACCTAATGAACCTACGGGTTGTCACAACCCACCAGAACCTAATGAACCTACGGGTTGTCACAACCCACCAGAACCTAATGAACCTACGGGTTGCCACAACCCACCAGAACCTAATGAACCTACGGGTTGTCACAACCCACCAGAACCTAATGAACCTACGGGTTGTCACAACCCACCAGAACCTAATGAACCTACGGGTTGCCACAACCCACCAGAACCTAATGAACCTACGGGTTGCCACAACCCACCAGAACCTAATGAACCTACGGGTTGTCACAACCCACCAGAACCTAATGAACCTACGGGTTGTCACAACCCACCAGAACCTAATGAACCTACGGGTTGTCACAACCCACCAGAACCTAATGAACCTACGGGTTGCCACAACCCACCAGAACCTAATGAACCTACGGGTTGTCACAACCCACCAGAACCTAATGAACCTACGGGTTGCCACAACCCACCAGAACCTAATGAACCTACGGGTTGTCACAACCCACCAGAACCTAATGAACCTACGGGTTGCCACAACCCACCAGAACCTAATGAACCTACGGGTTGCCACAACCCACCAGAACCTAATGAACCTACGGGTTGCCACAACCCACCAGAACCTAATGAACCTACGGGTTGTCACAACCCACCAGAACCTAATGAACCTACGGGTTGCCACAACCCACCAGAACCTAATGAACCTACGGGTTGCCACAACCCACCAGAACCTAATGAACCTACGGGTTGCCACAACCCACCAGAACCTAATGAACCTACGGGTTGCCACAACCCACCAGAACCTAATGAACCTACGGGTTGTCACAACCCACCAGAACCTAATGAACCTACGGGTTGTCACAACCCACCAGAACCTAATGAACCTACGGGTTGCCACAACCCACCAGAACCTAATGAACCTACGGGTTGTCACAACCCACCAGAACCTAATGAACCTACGGGTTGCCACAACCCACCAGAACCTAATGAACCTACGGGTTGTCACAACCCACCAGAACCTAATGAACCTACGGGTTGCCACAACCCACCAGAACCTAATGAACCTACGGGTTGCCACAACCCACCAGAACCTAATGAACCTACGGGTTGCCACAACCCACCAGAACCTAATGAACCTACGGGTTGTCACAACCCACCAGAACCTAATGAACCTACGGGTTGCCACAACCCACCAGAACCTAATGAACCTACGGGTTGTCACAACCCACCAGAACCTAATGAACCTACGGGTTGCCACAACCCACCAGAACCTAATGAACCTACGGGTTGTCACAACCCACCAGAACCTAATGAACCTACGGGTTGCCACAACCCACCAGAACCTAATGAACCTACGGGTTGCCACAACCCACCAGAACCTAATGAACCTACGGGTTGCCACAACCCACCAGAACCTAATGAACCTACGGGTTGCCACAACCCACCAGAACCTAATGAACCTACGGGTTGCCACAACCCACCAGAACCTAATGAACCTACGGGTTGTCACAACCCACCAGAACCTAATGAACCTACGGGTTGCCACAACCCACCAGAACCTAATGAACCTACGGGTTGCCACAACCCACCAGAACCTAATGAACCTACGGGTTGCCACAACCCACCAGAACCTAATGAACCTACGGGTTGCCACAACCCACCAGAACCTAATGAACCTACGGGTTGCCACAACCCACCAGAACCTAATGAACCTACGGGTTGCCACAACCCACCAGAACCTAATGAACCTACGGGTTGTCACAACCCACCAGAACCTAATGAACCTACGGGTTGCCACAACCCACCAGAACCTAATGAACCTACGGGTTGCCACAACCCACCAGAACCTAATGAACCTACGGGTTGTCACAACCCACCAGAACCTAATGAACCTACGGGTTGCCACAACCCACCAGAACCTAATGAACCTACGGGTTGTCACAACCCACCAGAACCTAATGAACCTACGGGTTGCCACAACCCACCAGAACCTAATGAACCTACGGGTTGCCACAACCCACCAGAACCTAATGAACCTACGGGTTGCCACAACCCACCAGAACCTAATGAACCTACGGGTTGCCACAACCCACCAGAACCTAATGAACCTACGGGTTGTCACAACCCACCAGAACCTAATGAACCTACGGGTTGTCACAACCCACCAGAACCTAATGAACCTACGGGTTGCCACAACCCACCAGAACCTAATGAACCTACGGGTTGTCACAACCCACCAGAACCTAATGAACCTACGGGTTGTCACAACCCACCAGAACCTAATGAACCTACGGGTTGTCACAACCCACCAGAACCTAATGAACCTACGGGTTGCCACAACCCACCAGAACCTAATGAACCTACGGGTTGTCACAACCCACCAGAACCTAATGAACCTACGGGTTGCCACAACCCACCAGAACCTAATGAACCTACGGGTTGCCACAACCCACCAGAACCTAATGAACCTACGGGTTGCCACAACCCACCAGAACCTAATGAACCTACGGGTTGCCACAACCCACCAGAACCTAATGAACCTACGGGTTGCCACAACCCACCAGAACCTAATGAACCTACGGGTTGTCACAACCCACCAGAACCTAATGAACCTACGGGTTGCCACAACCCACCAGAACCTAATGAACCTACGGGTTGCCACAACCCACCAGAACCTAATGAACCTACGGGTTGCCACAACCCACCAGAACCTAATGAACCTACGGGTTGCCACAACCCACCAGAACCTAATGAACCTACGGGTTGCCACAACCCACCAGAACCTAATGAACCTACGCCTCTTGTCACCTCGATGAACCGACGAGAACGTTTAGCTGACAATGTTTTTATTTTCTTAAATTATTGCATTTGGTGTACATTTTATAGAAATAATGATACGGTTGTTGTTGTTTATAAACCCTAGGGCCGCCTACCTATATAAATAATAACCGCATGATGGCAATGTTTTAATTCAGAGGATTTCAATTGTTTTCGAAGTTTTGTTTTATTCCGACAACTCAGTGACTAACCAGCAGCCAGGGTCGGTGCAACTAAATAACTAGAGTTTGGAATATTACCAATGGGTTTATTTTATTTGTATGTAATGATTTTATACTGACAGCCGCACCAAAGCTCGCCAAGAGGTCAGTGGGTGTAACTTGGCCACTTTCTGAATTGCTTATAACTGTTGCTGGTGACGGGTACTATTTCTAATTATTATGTAAGTGACAACATTCATATGTATTTATTTAATATGCGCATACATGTACATAAATATTTCACAAGTGTTGCCATGTTTTTTTAATTTTCCTTCTGTCCGATTAGAATAAAAATTTGAAATTAGTAAGTGATAAAACGATATATTTGAAAAAAAAATATGCAGCGTACTGAATTCCTGCGAGAATATTCATTCCCACGCCACAGCCACACAGTCTGCGTAAAATACGGTGTTTTATTTTAAAATCCCACGGTTATTATTTTAATATTAAAATGTTACGTATTTGTTGAGTTTCTCAGTCACATTTCGGTGACTTTTACAATAATTTTAATTTTTTGTTATTTTTGTTTTATTTGCAGCGTCGATAATAGAGGATGATTGTATATGAGCTGATGCAATGGTTGCCAGGGTAACTTAGTGCTCGCTGCACAGTTAGTCACATCAACACACACCGAATCAACACAATGTTACAAACTTTTTAGACTTTTTATATATTTATTTATAATCTGTTGAGTTTAGTTTAATAGTTTTAAAGTTATATGTAGTCGCGCACATGTAATCTGCTGGACTAATAGGAACTGTCTTCCGTTATTTATACTGCATTGTAACTGTTCACATTCAGTACATTATGGATACTAACCTGTTATGGTGTTATGATATACAGTACATTTACTATAGCTAACCAGCTGCTGATACATAAGTCATCTGTAAATACAAAAGTTATCGGTTTTTTTTAAAACAAGCCCCCCCCCCCCCCCCCCCCCCACCCCACCTGCACTTTTTAATCTCAATCAAATACTACGAAATAGTAGTATGATAGTTCGGCCCGACAACACTTATTTCTTACTGCTGGTCTGGCTGGATTTTTAATTTTTTTGTTACAACAAGTTATTGGAAATTTTAGCAATACTTTAGCCACTTCTATTGGCTTTATTTAGGCCTTTTTGGTAATAATATATCCCCCTCCATCTGCTGATACATATGTGAAAATCGTTTTTAATAAATTTAAACAAGTATTGCCGGTGATATTGGCAAAATTTGAAGGCATACAATATGTGTCGTAAATTTACGGAGCCCTAAGGATTACTCATTTTTGATATAGTGTACTGTGGTACATGTCCGCTAATTCAGTATTGAGAAAGCTGACATGGTCGCAATCTTAAAGAAAATGTTCCAGAATATTGTGCATTTATTAAATAGAATGTCACAGAATTACGACACTATATTCCATACATGGTGTATGCATTGAAATTGTACGTATACTATATTAGTTCGTACTTATGGGATGCTACCTAAAGTTGTGCGAAAGATATCAGGAGCGAAAGCTATCCATTCACTGAGGGGGGGGGGGGGGGGGGGAGACTTATTTCGAGTTTTCGGAATTCTATTTTATCAATGAATGCCTCTGTTCCTGACATTCATATTATGTTCAGACCATTCATATTACCTAAAAACACCACAAAAATGTTATAATTGTACGCTATACTTACTATGTACTACAGTACGGCACCTCCAAACCAAAACCCAGTATGTCAATTTTTTCGAAATAGATTTTTTTCTATTTTTGGGGGCGTATAATTCATCTAACTCAGTTTCGAAACCATAGCACTAACCGATTTCGCAGTATTAACAATTAATTAATTAGCTAATTTAGAGCAAATACCACGTCGAAACACAGTAATGCTAGTTACTGGGTTTCGTGTATCCTTTCTGGTGTTATTTTGAAAAAGTTACTCCATCAAAACCCAGTACGTGCTCAAAAATCCCAAGATCCTACGCCAAAACCCAGTATAACTGCACTTACTTTTCGAGCAAAATTCTTTACTGGGTTTTCACATGGTTTTTTCTGAACAAAATCGAGTATCGTTTCCGAAAGACAAATTGTCCAAGTCAAAACCCAGTATGTATATTGTCAATGTCAGATTTACCACGTCAAAACCCAGTAAACAGAATTACTGGATTTCTAGCAGTTTGAGATACTTGGTTTTGACGTGGGATTTCCCGAATGCAGATACTATGCCAAACCAAAACAAAACCCAGTAACTCCCGCAACGCAACAGACGTAGACAAATAATTAAATGTTCTAGAATATTATATTCTAGAATGTTGCCTCTTTGTTTTCGCTAACCGCTGGCGAAGGAAGTCCGAGTTACTGGGTTTTGGCGAAGGGACTTGTTAGTTACTTGGTTTTGGCATGGGAAAGGTAACTGATTGGAAAAGTTAAATGTAGTTTACTGGGTTTTGGTGTGGGCAAATTAGTTACTGTGTTTTGAAATGGGAATCATGACGTTACTGGGTATTGATGCATCAAAAATCACAATTGTTTTCTTTTCTACCATACCAAAACCGTGTAAGTCGATTTATATGAAAAGTAAGGAATAAATTAAAAAAAATGTCTTGGCACTAATATTTATGTACAATTTATAAAGGTACATAAAATTATAACTCATCAAATTAAATTTCAACCAAATGCCAGCTGTTTAAAGTCCAAAAACTTTAAACGCGATTATCTCGAAAAGTCAACAAATGTACTTAGTGGGTTTTGGTTTGGAGCTGCCGAGTACAACACTGTTTACGAACACAAACAGTTTAATCTGAAAAATTAGTTAATAAAAGTATTTTATTCTTAAATTGTTACATTTTCTCTCGAATATATCCCAAAATCGAGAGAAAAACGACTGCTTTTTCCCTAGGGAAAAAAGTAACCCATAAGATTGCATTGATTTTACTTTATATCCCGGCGAAAAAGTAAAATAAAATATTTTCGGTGGAATTTCATAAATTTTATTGCATGTGTTGAAAGAGCATCAAAGTTTGCAAGTGATAAACTTTGATCAAATTCAATGCTCACACTCAAAAGTTATTACAACTTTAGTGTCTGCAAGAGGAACTCCAAAACAGAACTCAATATCCAATATTGGTTTAGGTAGTTAAGCGGCTCTCTAGTTATGTAATAAATATTCGAGAACACTAAATTATTTTAACATTGAGTAAGGCAGCATTAGGAGTTGAAGAGTACAATAATTGGAATCGCAGTAACTATGGAAGCAATATAGTAAAATACTACAGTTCACTTTATTTTATAACACTACATCGCTCTATGTTTTATTAAAGAATTGCAATTGAGTAATAAAAATGTGCCATGTAACTGGTGCCCTACCAACCAAACCTATTGATTACATCCAATGTTTGTTATTGTTTTATCATGTGTCGATCCCAACACTACCCATTGTTAGTATTGTTAAATACAACGTTTGATTTGTTTTAAAGTAATATTATCTTACACCTTTTGATATACAAACTTTATAACAAAGTGGGGCAGTTTAATATACAACCAACTAATTAGATTAACTTAGTTTATTCCGTAACATTGGAGCGACTTATTTATGTCTAGAAAGATAGCTAGGGTGTCTCGCTACTTCGGTTACATTTGTGGCGCATTACATTTAGGCAGCTAGATTGGGTAAATCGTCTGTGGCAGATGCCGCATTCATACGGACGCTCGCCAGTGTGGGTTCGTTTATGTCTAAGTAGGTTACTCTTCCCTGCGAACGCTTTTCCACAAGTGTCGCAGACATACGGTTGTTCTCCTGTGTGAATCCGCTGGTGACTATTTAGGTGACTCTTCCATCCGAACATTTTACCACAAGTATCAAAGCAGAACGGCTTCACATTCGAATGTCTCCTCTCAGCAACGCCCTGGTGTTGCATGCCTGAGTTACAGGGTCCGTTCCAAGAACGATTCATACTTCCGGTTGTTACGTCATCATCGGTTGTGAACGTGTCTGAATCATCAGTGGAAATATGTGATTGGCCGCCGATATCAGACACAGTCGTATATTCGGATAGCAACAGGTGGTTGTCGGTGTTAGGGAGGTTTAAGTTGAAGTCGCCCAGATAATGTGAGGTGTTGGGAGCTGATGGGTTAGTGTCTGGAGGGAGACCCCACTCTACAGCGCCGTTCAACTCGTTAATATTACTGCTGTCAGCCGCACCTAAATAGGGTTCATATTCCGGTTCGTCTTCCGTCTTGATGAACACAATTTTCGGAGCATCTGACGAGCCTGGCACCGGTCCCGGTACAGTTTGGGTAGAGTATTGGTTTGAGTCGGTGGTGGATACTGCGGGGGTATAGAATACGTTTTTATTGGTTAATAAAGTTGAACTGGCTGTATTTTGTCCTGATTCAGGTTCAATGTGGTTTGGTCTGATGTCTATCGGATTCAGTCTGGGCCCCATCGGTATTTGTTGTTGTTGGAGTTCTGTTTGGTTGAGGTCTGACGTCACCACTGGCTGAAGGTATGAGGGTTTGGTACCGGTAATTGGCGTGCTATGACTCGAGTACCGGTATCGAGATTTTGGTTTATAACTCTTTCCGGTTACGGGATTCAGTCGGTGCCGGCGGCTGACTGGTCTCGCGACTCTCGCGGTACCCGGTTCGGTTACCGGGACAGGCGCTGGCGTCGGGTAGTTGGGCAAATCCGAAGTGGCGGATTCACAGTTAGACGCAGAGGACAGAGATTGTTGCAACCATTCAGTAATATGACCTGATGTACATTTCTTAACAACGTAGTAATCTAGAAATCTCGAGTTCGCGTCCAGGTATTCTTCGAGAAACGTCTGCACAAACGATTCATTTTCCATACAGATGTTCGCGAACATGGATTTGGTAATAACCAAGGCGGTGGCTGACTTACTATTTAGAGCCATTGTCCTTCTAACTTCAGTCGGATTCGCTTCAGCAGTAGGAAACATTAATACAGTAATAGGCCTCTCAGTAGTCAGCCCGTACCGGTACCGGACCTGGAATGAAAAATCCTTACTATCACTATCAGGCAGGACTGATATGCTAAACTCCTATCGTAACCAGCAGCTACAGTACGAGTAGCAACTACGCCAATTATTACGCGTAGTTTCAAAATGCCTAGGCGTACTCAGTCATAAACAGAACACAGACCTCATTATTTTTGAGAAATCGCAAATTTATCAACAATAAGCTATTTTTGCAATTTGAGGGCGAAGATTGCTCGCGGGCGAAGCATTCTCGTGAGCGAAGTTTGCTGCGAAGCCTTTATTTTTAATATTAACTTTTACATTTTCGACACGGTAGGCCTATTCTTCTGGGTCGGTTAAATATTTTTGTGTATTCTGCATCGAATCCCGAATCGGCGATTAGGACGAGTGCAATAAAGTCACTTTCCCCATGTCCAACTCTTTTCTTTAAACTCTCATCCAGAATATGTCAGTTTGCAGTTTTCCATTGTAATTAAAAAGGACTAGGCCTGTTAGGCCTATTCGATAAAAAAAAAGTAAGCGGAAAGAAAACATCGTTTTTTTCACTCATTTTCAATTTAGCGAAATGCAACTATTCTGTCCGAGTGGTTGAGTTTTACACGAGTTGACAGGTTTTTAACACGAGCGAAGCGAGTGTTAAAATGGCAACGAGTGGAAAACTCAACACACGAGGGCAGAATATCTGAATTTTGCTAAAGAAAATGAGTGGAGAATAGAGTTTTCCGTAACGTTTTTTATATCGAATATATTGTTTTATTTGAAAAAAGTATCACCCGCGTTATCACTGCGTCCTTAAATTTTTTAGGCAGAAGTTGCCGCGGTCCTACGAATTACCACAAAACACCCCAAAAGACCCAAAATAGTTCAAAAATACCTAAACAAAAGTTACCTGATCCGTTCCCATGACCTACTCAAGATATACAGTATATTTATTTAGTAGGTCATGCCGTTCCCTTACCAGCTTACGGTTAATACTGTAAGGGATTTTTGAACTCTTTTGGGGTAGGTATTTTGGTGTATTCTGGGGTAGGCCTATTTTAGGTAATTCGTACTTCGTAGGACCCAAATCTTTCGAAACAACATAGCGTCAGCCTTCTCATTAAAATTGTGGAGCACATCCAGATCGTCAAGAAGGATTACTATTACTGTATAAGGCCTATAGCCTACCATAATAGGCCCAGTACTTCTCGCTGCCATTCTGCTGCATGGTCCTGGCCTAAAAGTACTGGTATTCCTTTTTACACATTGCAGTCTACACCCTGTCAGCCTGTCTGTACCTGTCGATATTCCGTACCGGTCCCGGTATACACAATTTAGTTTCATTTTCTTAATGTGTGAGCTGTATGATGAATTACAATAAAAAGTTTTTTTTTAATTATATAGTTAAAAAAAATACTTTTTTTAACTAATTTTCCAAAAAATTAGTTTAAAAAAGACAAAACTATTTTTCCACAAAAATTAGTTAAAGAAATACTTTTTTAACTAATTTTCTGGAAATTAGTGAAAAAAAGTTAGATTAATTAACTCAATTTTAAAAATATTAGTGAGTTTCAAATAAATGCTATTTTATTAATTACAACCTTTATATTAATTATTATTAAAAATATTTTTGACATATAAATAAATAATTAAGTCCAAGTACATATAAATAAATAATATAGCACACAGTATCATCTATAATATAGCGGGAGGGAAATACTATGATTACTTATTACACGTAATACATTATTGGTAAAAGACGCACCTTATACATAAACTAGTAAATGGCTGCAATGGCATTTAAACAACAATTCCACTTTCTTTCACTACAAAATGTTACTGTAAACGCGAAATATTTATTTTACTTAAGGTTTTTATGATAAGAATGAAAGGACCTTCTTGTTTCGGCTGAAATGTAGATGGAATTACATTATAGGTGCCCTTGGACAAGTTAGAGACTTCCATGGCAACGTACCCCTGTCTATAAGAACCGGAAGTGTGTTTAACAGAAGAGTCGCTGACCAAAACAACTTCGACACCAACGAAATACTGTTTGGGAGCTTTAAGCTCGAATAGAATCGACTTGACTGGGGTTTCTACAGTCACCTGGTAGATTGGATTGGAGCCGTAAGTGGAGCGATTGTTCGGACAACCTCCCGCCGTGATGCCTTTCCATTCGCAGCTTATAGACTTACTGTATTTATAAAGATCGGGAATCTTATTTAAAGAGAAGGCGATCTTTGAATAAACTCTTAGAGTGTAAAATATATTGGTAGTTTTCTCGTATTCCGAGACGATTAAAACGTAATCGCCGGGATCCAAATTCATTTTGAGTAAATAATGCGGGGAGTTGATACGGATCCCGTCGATAAAAGGTACGTCAGGGTAATAAACCTTATTGGCTCCTTTATAGACGACCAGGGTAATAAACTCTCGGTTCTCCGCAAAGTCGTCCTTGCGAGTGATATGTCGAGTCAATAGAACCCAAATGGAACCGGATTGCTCCACCTTTAGATGGTACTGCGGGTTGTTACCCACAGAGAAAGAATCCTTCTTGGGACCAAGAACCCAGTCCCCGTGGAAACACCTGGTGTGTAGGAACATCGAAGGGTTCCAACTGAGGTAGATGACCTCGAAGAATCGAATCAACGAATCGTAATCGATCCAGAAGACCCCGTTGTCCGTGGCCCTCGCCGCCTTTATATCGTAGCCGAGTTCTTTCTCCAAGGCCGGACTCCAATGCGCCGTATCCAAGTCCGAATAGTTCCCCTTCCACTCGACGTGGGACCACGGATTCTTGAGCATAAACAACCGCCTCCCGTCCCGCAGTGTTCGGATATCGAGCAAGGCGTAGGCGTGCGTCTCCACCAGGCCAGCGCGCTCCGCCTCAACCGAATCCATTCGTCCCGTCGCCGTCGTCATCAACAGATTACCCGAGTGAAAGTGATTGTAAATGAGTTTAAAGACTCGGGATTTATCGAAGTCGGAGTCCCTCAAGGAGACCCTGTCTGGGACCCAACCAGTCAACGCGTGCAGGTCGATGTTTGAGTTGGAACCCGGGAAGTCGTAGCCCCCCATCACCTTGAGGTAGGCCTTCTCCAGAAGAGAGACCCAGAACTCGTTCTTATTCGAGGAATACGAGCAGAGAAGTTCCCCAGACTGTCCCGTTGGCAAGAAATCATCGATTATTATTTTTCTCCAGATCCCGTTAATGTGCAACTTTATCATGTATTTCCCGCAGGGGTTGTAAGTCGGGTTTCCTTTGCGATCCTGCGGATACATTATGGTGGTGAGAATTTTCTTGTTGAACTTCCGTTCGTACGAAGCGGAAATCGCGAGGCTCGCGACGAAACTGCAGTCCGATATGAGTGTCTGTTTGATCGTGTAGGGGCTGATAGCTTGTATGATCTTGGGGTCGCCGCTTAGCTCCTGTAGACGCGACCATTTGTTGTAATGGCGATTCTGTTTGCCGGACAACGGGAGCTTCCCGTGTGGATCGGAGAATGGCAACGACAGCGCGAACCGCTCCCGTAGATCTACCGATAGGAAGGGGACGTACTCCCTCCCGTTTATCGAGGACGTCGCTCTCAGCACCTTTATCTCCTCGTCCGAATATTTCTGACCTCGACTCGCTGTTTGCAACGGCGCTGCTGATGGACTCGGTAGACTAGAGAGAGTTCGCGATATTTCCGCCTCCGTATCTACCATAGCTTTGAGACTCTCCGCTCGAGATATCGCTTGTTTCGCCATGTTCGCGAGTTTATCAGAGTGAGTTTCTCCGCATTGCTTTTTAGTAGACATACAGAGACTCGCAGCTTCCATGTACATAGATTTCGCTTCATCATAATTACCACAACCATCCTCGTCCAATGCTTGCGACAATATAAACTGACAGCGCTTAATATTACTTTCTGTCTCGGAAAGTAATGCCTTATTATTAGTAGGATTGTCTTTATTGTTTACTTTTCTCAATACCTCAACCCTATCCAGATACTCGTGGGCTTTGGTGACACAGTCCAACTTTGAACCCGCCACCGAGGCGTTACGAAGGGCCTCAGCGGCCTCCTGATAATAGAATATTGCATCTTCTACGCGATTGTTTTGGTCGTTATTTACAGCTTCCTGGGCAAAATTAATGGCATCTTTTTCTAAGGCTTCAATATTCATATTTATATCTAAAAGATATGCGTTTTTTTGTAATAGGCAGATACAGAGATAGAGCATAAGGTTACTTACTTCTGTGTAATAATAATAATTACAGTACAGTTACAGTACAGTACCATATCATCAGCATGGTTATACAGTATAGGCTTACCTGTAGTATAGTATATATCCTTAATACATACAGACATTGGACATACAACTGTATGATGAATGCAATGATGGCCTACTGAATAATCCCCTACAAATCTTGGTGAGATTGCATGGAATTTGAAACAAGGATAGTTTGATCTCACGACTTCTTACTGGGTGAATTTTGCTTCCAATCTTTAGAAAAGGGTTTTAAAAAGATATTAAATAACAGCCGATTACTTTCAAAAATAAAACTGTAACCTATAGCGCTTTCTTTTATTGTTTGGTTAAAATAACGTGCCACTGTAACCTGCCCCTTTCTTAAAATTGATAATTTAACATTGAGGCGGAATATTAATTCACCGGGATTGGGATTTGCAACCAGTACCCCCCCAACCTGTCTCACTGTGGTGCCAGTACTAAACATCAAACCGCCTTCCATTTCGTTGTTTTAATCTTTTATTGCTGACCTTTGGGTGCATGATTGTACTATAGAACCCTGAGGCCAAGGGAGAAAATTTCTGAAATGGAGACAGGATGAAACTGGAAGCAAATCCCACTTCGGCGAATGAATATCCCGCCTCAATGTTAAATTAGCCATTTAAAGAAAGGAACAGCTTACAGTGGTAGGTTTTTCTATCCAAGACAATAAACTAAAGTCAATAGAACAGGTTACAGTTTCATTTTTGGGAGTAATCAGCTGCAGCTGTTATTTGCGTCTGGGAAGGGATGACATTATTGCGTCGAAAGACCCCCACGGTGGGGCTGAACCAACATTTTATAAAATAAAAATGCCCAAACTAACCTATTTCATTTTTTGGTATACTTCAACGACACCCTAGTTCCGACCCTGATATTTTCAAAATCTTTTGCTGGTGTCTTTTTCTTAAAATTACTAAATAAATTAGTAACCCTTTTTTTTAAATAATGCTATATATATTATAAAAAATGCCCAGACCAAATTATAGCATCTATCGAGAATTTCAATCAACCTGATTTCGAATCTGTTAATTTTATAATATTTCGACGGTGTCTTTTAGATTAATTAAATAAATTAAATATTAAATAATATTAATATTATATTAATTAGCAAACTGGCTAATATAATCAATTGTAGTGAAGTCAACTTACCGTACTGCTATTGCATTGATATTAATATCATTCGAACCGCAATGGTCGATTTAGTGGGGGTAGACACCACCAAAACAATGGTCGAGTTATTGCTTCACGAGATATCGGTCAAAATGTTTTTTAAAACAAAACAAAATTGTTTTGATGATATCAACACCCACTAAATCGACCATTGCGGTTCAAATGATACTAATATCAGTGCAATAGGAGTACGATAAGTTGATATTCACTACAATTGAGTATTAGGCAGTTCTGCTATATAATATTAATATATTTAATATTATTTTAGAATATTATTACTGTAAAAGACACCGACGAAAAATTATAAAATTAACAGATTCGGAACCAGGTTGATTAAAATTCTCGAAAAATGCTATAATTTGGCCTGGGCATTTTTTTAAATATATGTAGCATTATTATAAATAGTACTAATTTATTTAGTAATTTTAAGAAAAAGACACCGGCAAAAGATTTTGAAAAATCATTTTTGGAAACAGGGCGTTGAAGTGCCCCAAGAAATGAAATCAGTTTGGCCGGGCATTTTTCTTTTATAAAAAGCTGGTTCAGCCCCACAGTGCCCCCCCCCCCCCCCCCCCCCCCATCTGCTGAAATATTACATATAATCCTGCAGACGGGTAAATCTTTTCGACCTACGCGTAGGCCTACGCGTAGCTACGCGTAGCTACGCGTAGTTCGCAACATTGGGTCATATATCACCAGTTTCAGAGTTTTAACAATAACTACGCGTAGGTGCTACGCGTAGGTCCTACGCGACCTACGCATAGGTGCTACCCATAACTATGCCTATACGTCAGTACGTCGTTTATCATTAGTAGGCTTACGTATTCCAAGCGAGTCAGTACTAAAATAAGACACAATACGGTATGTTCAATAAACAACCCACAACCATCACATGCTTTCAACAGTAATGTATCCTATACCTGTATACTCTATATAGAGGAATACGCGAAAACTACATATTCTTCACTTCATGCGTTGCGGGCGGTAAAATGTGTTAATAATTAATGTTTAGAGTTCAAAAATAGTTTACAAAGGAAATAGGCCGATGGTTCTTATCGATTCTCTATGCTTTTTATTGCCTTTGTTCACGATAGGGCAAGGATATACTGTATTTAATATGTTAACCCCTTGACAAGGGAAGGGGGGGGACTAAATTGTCTACCATGATTGGTTGCACTTGTCATTTGACCAAACAATTTGATTATATGCAGTATTTATCAGCTTTCGCTTAACCTCTTCACCGGTAGACTGGTCGCTATATTTACTACTGTTCAATATTTAAATAATCCAATGGAAACAAAGATACTTGAATCATGAGACGTGAATTTCAAGTTTACTTTTTATTCATCCTCTGTGTTTGTATGTGAAAGAGCCGAATATTATTTATTACCAGTGCTGTATGTAGAGATATGAGTTTCCGATTCTGTTATTACATTTGTCTGATAATCAGATACCTGATATATACCGATACTTGCCTAACAACTCAACCCTACCGGACCTGCAATGAAAAATCATTGTTATCAGGACTGCTACGCGTAGCACCTACGCGTAGTTTCAAAATACCTACGCGTAGTTCCAAAATAACTACGCGTAGTTTTAAAACACCTACGCGTAGTTGTTAAAAAGGCAGTAAGTCTGGCCCTACCGGTAAATGACAGGAATGGAAGTTACAAACTACGCGTAGGCCTACGCGTAGGTCGAAAAGATTTACCCCTGCAGACCGATGATAGTGAGTTTGTTGTGAGCAGTTGCCCGCCAGTCCACAGAACAGTAGTCAGGCTGTAGTTGTTGTCAAGTTGTGTTTAACATCTGGCTGACATAATACAGTAATAATAATGATGTGATGTTTGTGGTCCGTTAACGCTATAAGAATTACGGAATTACTGGCCTAGTTTAATTTTAAATAATGCGTGGTTATGAATTGTCACTAGTATTACGTTGCCTACAACGACCGGAGCTGAAGGAGGGCCTCCATCGAGTGATTTCGATACTATTGGATCGCGGTTCTTTAGTTCGGAACCTGGACTACATCGGCACCCGGAAATTACCCTACCGTATACACAGATCCACCGGTTCGCACACACAAGGTGAATATTTCCTGGTTCAATTCCAAGCGATTCCGCGTAACATCCCTCTCATGAACAAGGAAATACGGATAGAAAACGCCGTTGTCAGGCACAATACCATTCAAATTAGAAGCCTAGAACAAATTAACTGTCAAGGTCCTTTAAAACCTGGCCAATAGTGAATGAATCCTCAGTAACCATAGTAACAGCGTGCGCGCTGTTTGGACACAAATACTGATAATTACTATTAATTTTCAATTAATAATAGGCCTAATATATACAAGCCGGAAATAATATCTGTTGTCTGGTTGCACCGGTAGTTCATCACGTTAAATATACGTTCGTTTTTCAAAACCATAAAGCTCTGACTGCAATAGGATAAACCTATTAATACGGTACTACGCTTATTAATATCAATCAGTCAATATGGCGCGGAAAAGGAAGAAGTTGAATAAATCCGGATCTTTAAAACCAAAAGTTTCTAAAGAAGAAGAAATGGAAATACCGGATCCGGAATCGCGGGAATTCTTCTACACCGAGACGGATGAGTTCCACAACGCCAAGGAGAAGATCCTGTTGGGTGACTCCGATAGCGATGCGTTAAGTTCGGACCGCGAAGAGGAGGTATACGCAATGGAAGAGGAAAGCGAAGATACCGAGGTTAGCGACGAGGATTCTATGGAGACATCGTCGGAGGTTGAACCCGAGAGGGATGAAGAGCGGAATTCTTGGGGCTCTAAGAAACACTCTTATTACCATGGAGACGAGGTCACTAAGGTTATAATGAAGAAAACGAAGACGTATCAAGTCGTGGATGAAGAAGAAGAAGAGATGGTTCGACTTGAGGAAGAAGAAGCGACTCGACTGCAGAAGAATCTCATCAACGAGATCGGCGCGGATGACTTCGAACTCGATTACTTCCATAGCGAAGCTGCATTTGAAGAGGCTATTGATGCTACGGACGCCGTCGATATATCCAACGATTTATCTGAAATGTCGGACTTACAGAAACTCCGACTCATAAGCAAAGATTCCCCGGAACTTGTCGCTCTAACTAACGATTACACCGTTAGATTATCCAGCCTTCTAACTACTTTCTACCCGGCGGTTCTATTAATTCGCCGCCATCGAATCCGCAACCCAGTTATTATAAGTTACTGCGAAACTTGTTTGAAACTATATTTAACGTATTTGACGAATATTTCCGTGTATTTCTCGTTGAAATCCCTTCGTGTTTCCACGGTAGCTCATCCGATAGTCGATCGTTTAGCCTCTCTTAGGGACTCGATTAATGTGTTGGACCGTGTTGGAGAAGGTATCAACGGGAAAATTACCGACATATTGGGACGTGAGGCTGTCGGAAGTTTACCTTCGAGTCAGTTAGAAGTGGAAGAAGAAGAAGAAAATATTCCCAAATCCGCTGATAATGTTGTGGATGAGGTTGACGGCGACGTTATAGAATTTCTTAACAAACACCTTAAGAAACAGTCATTAAAGATTCGTAACCGTGTTTTATCTAAAACTAAAGATGTTAATGAGTTTGAGGATGAGGAAGTGGATGTTGTGGATAGCAAGAGAAGTATAACTTACACCATGGCTAAGAATAAAGGTTTAACACCGAAGAGGAAGAAGGAGTTGAGGAACCCCAGAGTGAAACACAGGATGAAGGCGAGAAGGACGTTGATAAGGAGGAAAGGTCAAGTTCGTGATGTCGTTAAAGAATTAGCGAGATATGGAGGGGAGATGACTGGAATTAAAATTGGCTTAAAGAAAGGGATTAAAATATTATAAAACTATCTGGTGTGGCTAATGAGATCCATCCAGCGGGGTACGAAATCACAATGTTATGAGTTATACAGTAGTTTTATTGAATTCTACAGTTACGTAGTGTTGCATGCACTAAGCAGTATCTACATTGTGTTGTAATTAGACAAGGAGGATATTGACAGAATGATTTCTTGAAATAAATCTCATTTTAACATCTTGTTCATTCTAAGAATAAAATCATCGCCTTTGGTATAAAGTGATCATAATCTGTAGATGTTTAGTTAACACACCTGGAGATCCTGGAACCCTATATCTACTGCTACACCCCTAAAAATAATGTCCAAATGGAAAAATTATTATTTTCAATTGTGGTCAAAGGCAGTGGTTCAATTTTTTTGTAAAAGACGGAAAGTTAAGATGGGTTTGAAGAGTCTTGAATCGAGACTGAAAACCACATACTGTTCCCTCGTATAACCATCGTTAAAGGCATTACTGTACATACAACCACTGATGATAATTTGATATTGTTTTAAGTCTTCATCTCCATTGCAGATTCACTGAGAATTACCTGAGACATAAGTAAGGTAAAGTAACGTAAATTTTCTTCGGCCGCTAGGCCAGGGATTACGCACAAAGTCTGACGACTTATTTCCAGTGCGGTCCCCCCAGAACTTTACTCCCGAGAGGAAGCACCAGTACTCATTTAGCTACCACTTAAGGATGCAAGGCAGAGATGCGCCCTGGCTGGTCCCTTTAAAGCATTCGTGCCGAAACGAAAACTATTTGGAATGCAATATCCATTGTCATTTTATTTACTTTATATAGAGTCTCTAAGCAAATAATAACATTCTTCGTCGTAATTGTGAATAAGATATATAAAGCTCAGTACGTGTCAGTCATAAAAACTGTCCAGTCCGAGTTGACTGTTTGTGTATTCATTTTAGTACGCCCTGGAATATTAAATTTCAGTTAACAGTTATTGCAAACGGTTTCAATACATTTCGGCACAGGACGTTTCGGCCCGGACAATTTGACCCGGACGTTTCGGCCCGCGTTTAACAAATTTAATTAGTTGCTGTATAAATAAATGTAAAAATGACATAAATTATGTTATATATAAGTTAGCTTATATTTATGGTAGATTTATGGTTTGGATCCATGTTAATAATATAGCTACTGGTTATTAATAGCTATACCCCGCCTGCCGGTGGGTAATGCAGTAGGCCTATCTGGCTGTCAGGCAAATTTCCACCAATTATTTACGTGGTAACCAATGACGGCGTTAAGTAATGTCTACTAAGGGGACATTACTTAACTGATAACACCAAATACAATACTAAATGTACAGACCAATACAATGCTGCAATGTCATCTAAAGTTGTAAAGTGCTAAATAACAACTCGCTGTTAATACTAACGGCGTTGAGTAATATGTTACAATTTTGGAATAAGGATATTGAAGACCTTCTTCAATCTTATCGATTGGTAAGAAATCCACTGTCACTCGTTGCGGTGAGCCACCTGCAATTTGTATACTGGTATGGGTAAATAATTAAACGTAAGTCTCCTCCGTTTTTCTTTCTAGAAACGAATAGACTATAGGTACAGTACGGTCTATGATTAAATAGAAAAGGATATACAGTTGATAAAGCTGCAAAGGGGCAGACTTAAAGGTACAATCAACAGACCATTGTTTCGTATGATTTAAATTACCGCAACCCTTGTTCATCACATCGTGTTGGAATTGGGCAACAGATACATCTTTATCAGTTGTCTGACACTCCTTGGAGTGGCTATTGAGTTTGGTGTTGGATTAGAAAAGTCGATAGATGTTCTTGCCGAACCAAAACACTCATGGTCGATTAAGGGGGGGGGGGGGGGGGGGGGGGGGTACCCCACCTTGGGTTAATTTTCACATTTTTGGTTTTTTATTTCATCTGATGCAGAATTTAATGGGGAGTTCAAATCTTCAAACGGTTTGACGAGATCTTTTTTAGTTCTCGAGCTACCGCTGTCTTTCCGTCAATCAGTTTGTTCGTCAAAATTTAGATGACAGACAGACATTTTAGATACCACCAAACATTAAAACTGACATCAAAAATGAAATCACCGACCCCGAAAACCCCCACATTGATAATTTTAGTGAGTTGGTATGAAGCCATAGTGTCAATACATTACTGACCGATTAACAGACTACAGACAGTCAGATTTGAGCGGGAAGGTTCAAACTTTAAAGCAAATTATCTCGGAATTACATTTCACGCTATTTCCATTCTTCAAAATAATTCCGTAAATCAGCTGTAAATATAAATAAAACTACTGTATTACGCAGTAGAATCAACACAGCCGCAGACCCGAGTGGAGCCTTCGTGCAGCAAAAGTTGCAAGCCAGATCTT